>JANAVB010021599.1:14116133-14308633 GCA_029216955.1 Iris pallida | reverse complement strand
AATATGTTTAAAATTGTGGACGAGTAGGGGAAGGATTTCGAATGATCCGCCAGGCAGCAGAGATTGAAAATTTCCCGCTCGCAGTGGACGTCCAATGCCAATCGCCCGAAGCCAATTGAACGATGTATTGATTTGCCATTTCCCTTTTTTGCAGTAATCTTCTCCACACATGAGAATACTTCTGCGGCGCACCTGCTTCATTCAAGTTTTAAAATTTGTAGTACCTGGCTTTAAGAAACCGCTGCCACAAGCCATCTTGTGTTTTAAGTTTCCACCATAATTTAGCCGTGAACGCATCCATAGTCTCTTTCAGACTTCTGAGCCCCAATCCTGCTTCCGCAATAGGCCTAGCCATAGTACTCCAGCTCGACCAGATATGTTATTGTAAACCATCATTGGTACCCCAGAAGAACCGAACAAACATGTTAGCCCAATGATTATATCATATTTTTGAATATGGCTAATCAATTAAGTTTAACATAATGACATCACTAATATTCATGTAATCACTATCATGTTGCTACTTAAACTTAGCTTTGTCCTCTATGTTCACTATTTCAATATTGTTGAGCTACATAAGCTTGTATCATATTGTTTTATTTGTCTAACATGTACTTGTAGACATGCAGTAAGCATGATCAAGCTTTGTCAAACCAGGACATATGTATGGAGAATTAATGATGGGCCAAAGACGGCGTTATACAAGAAGATTTCTCTGAACCGCCGTCAGTGAAAAAGGCGTCTTCAAGTCTGCTCAAATATTTGAAGAAAGGCGTCATCAAAGGGCTCTTGGTTTTCCTATTTTATCAATGTATTTTTCATATTTATTGAGTCTAGGAATACGATGTACACTGCATCGTACTAGCAAAAAGGCTATCCAAGAAACGTTTTCAAAATACCCTTTTCATTTTGAAAACAAGCCCACTTACAAAAGCCCAAACTACTTCCTAACTGCCTGACTTTTCAAAAAGCCCAAAACCAATTTACAAAAACTCTGACAGAACTCCAACAGAACTCCAGGAGAATTCGGCCAGAGTTCGGTTAGTGAACGTTGCTTTTTGAACTTGGTCTCCCTGCAGTTACGGATCCCACCGAGATTTTCTCATAGAGTTCTGCCCGAATTCTGTCAGAATTCTGTCTTTGGAAAACTATAAATAGAGAAGGATTTTGATCATTTCAACTCACTCATTCACTTTCATATCTCTTCTCTATAAGCCTACTACTTCTTCTAAAGTATTCTGAGCTATTCATTTTTAAATTCCAAGCCAGTTACAATCCTCTAGTCGATTTGCCAGTGCGGTACGGTCTAGAAGTTTCAGAGTGGTTGTAATCGGAGGCTTGATTGAAGGTACACACTTCACAATTGAAGTTGGTCGAGTACTTCGGATCAAAGCTCGCGTTGTAGAAGTTGCAAGAACTTCGGATGAAAACTTATGGTGATTTTCCATAGTGGATTCAACTGGAAGCTAGAGTTCTTCCGACTGGACTAGTCCTCAACAGAGGGAAACCAGTATACATCCTTGTGTTTGCGTTTGCTCTCTACTCTCTACTTTTTATTTACATATCGGTGATATATTATCTGTGATCTTGTTACTAACATTTTTAAATAGTTAATTTCTGCTGCCTACTCTATTCATCCCCCTCTAGAGTATTGTGCTTTACAACTCGTTCCTACAATCGGTCCTACAAAACATATCCTCAAGCTTGTTAAGGACTGACTTTGGTGGATTACAAGCTGAGATCGTATACATGGGAATTGAGAGCAATACTGATTTGATCAATGTCAACTTACCCCCATATGATAGAATTTTTTGCTTCTACCCTTCCAGTCTTCTTCTAATCTTTGCAAGAAGCTCATCATAGAGATTAGTTGTACGCATACCCACAGCCATTGGGCATCCTAGATAAATGAATAGGGGATGCTTGATCTCAAACCTGTAATATCATGAAGCTCCTCCTTCCTTTCAAATGTTGGCATTGTATAGATGAATGATTTGGATAAATCAACACTCTGACCAGAAGCTGTTTTATATCTCCGAAGTATCCCATGAATCAACTGGACTGATCGAACATCTTCGGCTGAAAATAGGAGTACATCGTCTGCAAACGCCAAGTGAGTAATGGCAGGACATCCACTAGGGGCATAGTAGTGATGGAATGATGCATTCTCCACTGCTTTGTTTAGGTTCCTCGATAATACTTCTGCTGCAAGTATGAATAAAGCAGGGGACAAAGGGTCTCCTTGTCGAACTCCTCTAAATGCTTGAAAGAAACCTGAAGAAACCCCATTAACAATAGTAGAGTACCACACATTGTTGATCAACCTGAACACCATGCTAATCCATTGTTCAGCAAAGCCAAATCTATGCAACACTTGCATAAGAAATGACCAGTCTAAACGATCGTACGCTTTGGTCATATCAAGTTTAATAGCTATATTCCCTCCTCTGCTATTAGTATTCATCAAAGTCAACATCTCTTGGGCTAAGAGAATGTTATCAACAATCTCTCTACCCCTAACAAAGTCACTTTGCTCGGGTGAGATAAGTCTCGGAAGGATTAGAGCAAGCCTTAGAGCAAGTAACTTGGAAATAATTTTGTTGAAAACAGTACATAAGCTGATAGGTTGAAATTCAGTCATGTACCTGGGGTTGTTATGTTAAGGAATCAACACCAATGCTGTGTTCGTGAAGGCCTTTGGCAGCTCAAAACCATCCATGAAGAGAGAGATCGCCTCAAACATGTCATCAGCAATGATTTGCCAGCAAGTAACAAAGAAAGTGGCTGTGAATCCATCTGGTCCCCCTGCACTGTTGATGTCTAGACTCCTGATAGTATTCAGAATTTCCTCCTTCGATGGCTTTGCAATTAATGTGGCATTGTCCTCCTCAGATAGAGTATGAGGTATAACCTCCATTAGGTCTTCATCTGCTTCAATTCTGATACTTTGGTACTGGGCTTCATAATAGGAATTCGCCACCTGTTGAATGTCCTTGAGCTCAGATTTGTTGCAGCCTGCATCATCAACAATGTGGTGTATATGAAGTTTTCTTTTCTTACTGTTCACACATTCATGAAAGTATTTAGTATTGCGATCACCCTCAATGTCCCATCTAAGACGGGCCTTTTGCTTCCAATAAGAATCAACATAGGAATGTCTTTGTTTCAATAAGGCAACCGTTTTATCCAGTGCTATTCTATTCTCCGTGGATCGATCCGCTTCAAATGCAAGCTCAGCTGCCAGAACATGATCCTCCGCCACCTTCACTTCCTGAAAGATAACACCAAAGGTGCTATGACTCTATTTAGAAAGAGCTTTACGACAAGCAGCCAACCTCAAGCTAACCCAAACCAGGCCATTTGGATGTGAAATAGAGTGCCAAGCCTCCTCCACTAGCTCCTTAAACCCCTCATGCCTTGTCCAGAAGTCAAGAAATCTAAATAGCCTCTTGCCCCCTTCTTGCTTAGCATGTAGCTTGACGAGTAATGGAGCATGATCCGATTCAGCCCTATTGAGATGATCCACCTTTGACAATGGAGCAAGATGAAGCCACTCTTGTGTAACCAGCATTCTATCCAATCTTGACCCCCTCCTCTCCCCAGATTTAGATTTAAACCAAGTAAAGCGGCTGCCTGATATTGGGAGATCAATAAGGCCTGCTGATAGTTGAAAATTAAGGAACTCCTGAATTGAGATCTGACAAGGTGGTCGACCCCCAACCTTTTCATCAACGCTCGCAATAGCGTTAAAGTCTCCTCCAACTGCCCAAGGCAAGTTGAAAAATGACTGCAGACTGAGGAGCCTATCCCACATGTCCCTACGACCCTCCTTCTTGTTGTGGCCATGCACAAATGAGAACATTACCCTAGATAAGAGAAACTCATTTTGGAAAGTAACAGTGACAGCCTGATCAAATGAGTCGAGCAAGGAGATCGTGCAACCCGCCTTGGCCAGGACCCAAATGTTTTCCTTCTCATTTGAGAAACCCTTATCAAAACCAAGCTTAAGTTGATAGTGTAATAATTTACTACTATCCACCTTAGGTTCCAAAATGGCCAGCATCTGAACTTTGTTCACCCGACAAATGTTACGCAATCTCTTAAGAGCCATCTTATTAGCAACCCTACGAATATTTCAACTAAGTATGTTAAACATTAATGGGGAGTTGGTGTTTACCTGATTTTGTGATTGCAGAAACTGATCGGAGGACCCTATCGGTCGGCGGAACCTCTCGCTTCTTACGCTTGGCTTTAGCTGCAGCTGCGGCTGTGCCAATTTCTTCCTCTTCCACTGCGTCGGCCCAGTTACTAATTTTGCCCTCCTCTTCACTCCCTTTCTCGGCAACAATAACTCTGTCTGGCTCGACAGCTTGTTCTCCAACTGGCTCGACGTCCTCCGGGGGAAGGTTGCCTGCTTCCTGCTCGTCATTTGCTTGCACTGGTGACACCAGGTGAGTTGTGGTCGGATCATTAGTGGCTGCCTCTCCACTTTCCTCAGCAGGAATGACATCAGGCTCATTGGGATGAGAAGTGTTTGTCACGTCATTAGGAATCGATTTGTCTTTTGTGTGAAGGCTAATGGCCTGGGATTGGTTTGGGGGCTACTCGGAGTTGATGTGCATGGATGGGAGTGCCGCATCTTCGCGTTGAAGAATGTGAGTAACTTCCGGTTCTGGTTGGCGACTTGTAGTGGCTGCGGCTTCCTGTTGTACTGGTTCCTTCCCTCGATTTTTGTGTTTAGCTTTGCATGAGCCTATTAAATGCCCCTGATGGCGGCAATAAGAGCAGTAGAGAGGGATAGATTCATATTCTATTGGCTGCCAAAATCCCCCACTGGGCAGGTTGATGCGAAGACGGTGTTATAGTAGTTTTGATGCATCGATCTCCATGAATATACGTGCCATGCTCGGACGTAATAAATTCGACGTAGCCTTGTCTATCTTCAGAGGATTGCCAAACGCAGTTGCAATAGCAAATAACGCATCCTTGGCGTAAAGATGATGAGGAAGATTTGGCAATGTAACCCAAACTGGAATCTTCGACGACTCCTGAGACGGGGAAAAATCCGGATCCCATTTAAAAATTCTCATAGGTGCCCTAGAAATATAACAAAGATCTTTGGATCGAAGTCTTAGAAAATCAACTTTACTAGAAGGTCGGATGAGGATGTGTTTTTCACCTATGACACCCGTCTTGATGGGGCCAGCAAACTCAAAGCCAGTGAAAGCCTTCCTAATCAAATCGATCGGAGGCCGAGCATGCGAGAACTTCCCAATTAATGCATATCGAAACGGATCAGCCAGGATTGATTCTTCCTCCTCCGAAAAGGAGATTGAAGGGGAGCCTTTAAAAGAAGTAATCGTGCGCGGAGAAAATGACAGGGACCGTCTGGGTCGATCCCTTCACTGCCTCCGCGAAGGACTTAGCCGCCATAACCCTAGAAGAGACAAGCACAGGGGAAGCCACCAACCAACTGGTTTTGGTGGCTTAGGGGGAACCCCGGCCCGGCCAAAGGCCACGCCGGCGTTGGTGGAGAAGATAGATGCTAGGGTTTACTCAGAGGTGGCAGCTCCACGAAGCTCCATCATATCTATCATATTATATATATATATATATATATATATATATATATATGAAACACACAATATATAAAATATATATATATATATATGAAACACATAATTTCAAAGCTAACACAAGCTATCAAACACACATTTTATATATATATATATATATATATATATATATATATATATATATATATATATATGAAATGTGTGTTTGATAGCTTGTGTTAGCTTTAAAATTGTGTGTGAGTGCTAGCCTAGTCTTAGTGAGACTTGATTGGACTAGGATTGACCTAGTTTACCTAGCTTGACTAATGTAGTAGACCAGAGTTGACTAAGAGTTGACTTTGGCCTAGATGACCTAGAAATCATATAGAATGTATTGTAATCTTCAGTATTACTATTCTGGATATTTTATGACCTGTGTTGCTCTGTTTAGGACTCATCTACTCTGTCTTGACATATATATTCATCGGATACTCAGGATACCAGGCGAGTACATTCTCTGACCGTTTCATACTTGATAGAATTTACATTTATGCTCTAGATTACTTTACTTGATGCTGTCACGTTGTTAACATGGATTGGTACTATATGGATCCCTTCATGAGATGTTATCCCCCTCGGGAGCATCGGGTTACAGTATGTCATGTGCATTTCACTTTCATCATGTACTCCGGTGCTTTCACCATTCATGTGCACTCTTGTGATTCATGTACTCTCATGTTTACAGAGCTCCCATGTATACATTCATGTGTACCCATTTATTGGCCTTCATGTGATATCATGTGCAATAACATAACATGTCTGGATCCTTGTGTATTGATGGGGGTACGGAAGAGTATAAACGGTCATGTGAACAATTCCAAAGTAGTATACTCATGTGCAAACTCTTAGATTACTCATGTGCAAATTCAAGCTGTTCATATGTCTATCTTGTACTCTACATCACTTGCCACTGTTAGCTCTTTACTTATAATAGATATTTCTTTACAGTCATCTCTTTTACTTTATATATTTTCCAGTGTTTCATGTATCTTACTCTATAGCATATTTATATATCCTGTCATATTATGAACTGCGTGAGATGTATTGTGTTCGCTCTTGTCTTGACTGGACCTGTTAAAAATATTACAGATGACATCGAGGAGTTCTGTCCTACATACTATGGAGCAGCCTTAGACAACACCTGCAACTTGGACCTTCAGCAGGATCCATTAGCAGTAGATGCTGATACCCCCATAGATTAGGCTTTATCTTATTTTCAGTTGTTATCTCATTTGGATACTCATTGTATATATCTGAGGTTTTATGATGATTGGATATTGTGGAGTTGTTATCTTAGACACTTAGATTCTCTCTTATTTGTATTTCATTGTGGATTCAGATCTTATTTATGTATCTTATCGTACTTTCTACCTTAGCTGTGATTGAGTTGTACATTTCTATATTGTCCTCCATTCGGAGCGTATACATTGTACAGGTACCTTATAACTGTTAGATGTATGTGACCTATGACAGCGTTCTACCATCGACACTGCGACGTAGGCTGGGTGTACCCACTTCTCGTGCCCCTATACTGGGTGTGGGTCGTGACAAAGTTGGCTAGCCTCCATGGTGTCAGCTCCCGTTATCCTTTGAAGGTCCTCTAGGCTGTCAGTGAGTTACCTACAATGCAAATGTTATCCGTCCTAATCTCTATGGCTAGAATAATGCCTTGGCGGATGGCTTGGATCTATGCCACTAGGCTATTGTCGGCAACATAGTGATTTAAAAAACTATTGTCATAATCTTGAAGGTGTTTTAAAACATAATGAAGTTTCTGATCTTGATGGAATGATTTATTTTTAGAATTAAATATTTATAAAATGTTTTATTAGAAGAAATAATTAATCGTATTGAAGTACTTAATTTTAAAAAAAAAAGTATATCTTTCTCCTATGTTTGGATTGCATATAGAATTTTATTGACTATATACATGTCACAGTCGCTTCTGTGAGAAAAAAAATTTCAAACTAAAACTAATAAAATCTTATTAAGATCAACTATGTCACAAGAAAGACTAAACAATTTAGTTCTGATATCTATCGAAAAAAATGCTAAAAATACTTGATTATGATAGCTTAATTGATGATTTTGCTTGTAAAAATGCTAAAAAAAAATATTTATTTATGTGAGAAAAAGGATCCAAATTTTAAATTTTGTCCTAGGTCCCATAAACCATAGGACCAGCCCTAAGGTTAGGGCTAGATAAACTACAACAATAAGAAAAAAAAGTTAGATAAACTATTTTAACTTTTACTAATGTAGATGATTGTGTTCATAAAATAACAATTGAATTTAATAGATCGTCAATAACATTGTCAATATCTTAATCTAAGGAATCTAAGGCACTGGCATGTCATACTAGTCGTGGCAAACAGGTCAATCATATAGACTGTAGTCAAGTCAAGCACTCTCAATTTATAGTATCTCAATTGTAGTCAAGGCAAATACTCTCAATTGAGATTGTAGGCAATTCTAGTATCAAGGTCAAGTAATCATATAGACCGTAGTCAAGGTAAGCACTCACAATCTTTAGAATGTCACAAGTCAAGCCATACTCAAGTCAAGTCATGTCAAGTCAAAAGAATAGTAGTGTAGGACTAAGCAACTATATTACGGGACACGTGAACACGAAGAGCAATATAACGGTAATAAAATATAACAGGAAAAACGTATGCATGTAAGCTAGAAATAAGATAAGTAAAATTAGACACAGGATAAAGAAATCATGAATATACCAATATGAGAAAAAAAGGAACAACAGAGATGTAAAAAACATACATATAAAATATACCATACAAGTTGGCAAGGTATACTTGCCTGATAAATAGTCTAATCCCATTGAGGCCGAGGTCTGGATCTGATCATAAGCCAAGGTAAGGATTTTATGGAGGATTGACATCCAAAATAGAATCACAAAGACCTAAATATGAAATATTAATGTCAATTGGTGTTTTGGAATGATAATCATTGATATCTAAATTGAAATATGATTTCTAGGTCAATTCTAGGTCATGAAAGACAAATTAGGTCAATACCTTGCTTCTATGGTCAAACTAGGTCAATATCTTACTTCTATGGTCAAATTAGGTCAAATCTAGGTTAACACAGTCAAACTATGTCATTTCCTAGTTTCTAGGTTGATTTAACCTATTTACAAGGTTTATAAAGTTATACTTATTTTATTGATGATTTGTTTAAAATTCTCTTCAAATTTTATTTCAAATATGTAATAAATATCAATTATATATATATATTATTTGCATAAAGAATATATATATATATATATATATATATATATATATATATATATATATTTTATATATATATATATATATATATATATATATATATATATATATATATATATATATATATATTTTATATTATTTGCATAAAGAATATATATTATATATATATATATATATATATATATATATATATATATATATATATATATATATATATATATATATATATATATATATATATATATATATTCTTTATGCAAATAATATTTACAAAAATCTTTTGTTTTTAGGCAATATGATCGATACTAAAAAATTATCTTGTTGAAAAAATCGTTAGGAATGCAAAATATATTAAAATAGTTAAAATACATAATTTGAATATACTTTAATTAGGATTTGTTATATATATGTAATTATGACTTTGGATATAGTAAGATAATATAAAAATAGTTTAAATATGAAATATATATATATATATATATATATATATATATTAAAAGTAATATTCATTGTAAACCTCTTGACTAATATGAAAAAAAAATTCATTGTAAGCCTCTTGACTATTACATAAATACAAAGAAAAAAAAAATATTGAAGGATTCCTTCCCATACAAAGTTTCTCTTCTGTTTCTCTCTTCTTCTACAATTTTTTGCTTCTTGCAAAAGAACATTTTGGTACGCACTTATTTACGGCGAGAACTATTTTGTTGTTAAGTTTGCAACGAACAAAAAATCGTTTCAAAAGACCATTTGGTACGCACTTATGGCGATGAATTGGATAACGAAAAAGTTTCGTTACAAATACCTTTTTGTAACAAATTATTCATCTTTTGCAACAAATTTTTTTGCTGCAAAAAGGAGAAATTGTTGTAGTGAATTCCTATCACTCTTCCCTACTTGAAAGTCCAAATCCATATCTTTCTACACATACGATTTACCCCGCAGACCCTTAAATTTATCTGCAGCCAATTAAATTCTCACGGGAGAAGACCTGCCCTGCCTTTAGTAAGAAAACAAGTCCATGGAGAGAAGGATTACAAAGGATGGAGCGGCCAATGATAGTATGACACTCCATTTACTAAAAATAACTTTCAATGACAATACTAACCCTTAGTAATTACTAGTGTGTGTGTGTATATATATATATATAGAGAGAGAGAGAGATACTAGTAACTAGAGAGAGAGAGAGAAATACTAGTAACTACTAAGGGTTAGTATTGTCATTGAAAGTTATTTTCAGTAAATGGAGTGTCATACTGTCATTAGCCGCTCAATCCTCGGTAATCCTTCTCTCCCTGGACTTGTTTTCATATTAAAGGCAAAGCAGGTCTTCTCCTGTGAGAATTTAATTGGCTGCAGGCAAATTTAAGGGTCTGCAGAATCCATTCACTTTCTTGTCCTCATATAGGAGACAAAGGTGTTTGGTTAGGATAAATTATTAGTGAGAAGTGCAAAGTGAAGAGTATGTTATAATTATAAATTTTATTTGAATTAATTAATATTAATAAAAAAAATTTGGTTAATTGGTTAATAATTTTAATTATATAATCAAATATCTAATATTAAATTGATACTTTAATTAATTAATACCAATTAACTAATATTAAATATAATTAATAAACTATTTATAGATATTTAATATTAGTTATTAACTATATTATTCATATTAGTCAATTAATCCTATGAAAATACTCAAAGAGCCCGCAAGCCATAGTTCATCCCCCCATAAAAAATATATTGTAATAGGAACCGTCCAATTCCAATATATATATATATATATATTTTATATATATATATTTTATACATATATATTTTATATATATATATATATATATATATATATATATATATAGAAAAAATATATATATATGTATTTTGTGTTCTCTTCTTCCCCACCGGCCACCGGCCCACCGCCACCGTCCCTTTCATGTCCAAGCCGACTTCTCTTCTTCCCCAGTCATTCTCCTCCTCCTCCGAGCAGATCTCCTTCTTTGAGGCAGCAACGACGACGTGGATGGTGACGGCGACGACGACAGCGTGCACCTGTGCGAAGTCTAGCTCATGGCGGTTCGTCGTTGAGGCGGACATTTGTCGTCGAGTTTGTCGATTCGTCTCTGGCAGGGAGCTACATAATATAATGATTATAAAAAAAAGGAATCCTCCCACATCCAGTGGACGAAGCTGGATGTGGCTGGCCAATTTTTAGGCTCCTTTTTCTGCCGAAAGGAATTAAAACATATCAGACAAAATTCTTTCATGTCCCCTTTCCCATTTGAACCAAACACTGGAAGTACGGCTGCAAATGAGCCAAGCTATTCGTGAGCTACTCGAAGCTCGGCTCGATAAAAGCTCATTTGAGCTCAGTTCGTTTAGTAAACAAGTTGAGCTCAAGCTTCATTTTTTAGCTTATTTAATAAACGAACCAAGCTCAAGCTTAGAAGGGAATAGCGATGGGAATGTCTTCCATGACATGAATGTGGAGATGGGGGAAGGGAATAGCGAGGCCAGGGATGTAGCATTAGCTTCCAGTCCGACATTCAGAGAAATGGTTGTCTTCCAATCAGGTGATAGCCCCAAAAAAGCGACAACGACAAGAAGACGAGCGGCCGCTGCAAAAGGAGTCAAGCCCAAACCAGTGGACGGGTCTGGAGATCAGCAATAGGAGGGTGAGAGAACGAGTAGAAAATGTCAAGCGATGGGCAGATTACATGATGATCGGGGAATCAATGGTGAGGGTAATCATGCACTTGCCATATGTGTGGATAATCCAGAATGGCGGGCGCTTGCGATGATGAACGAGGCTGACACATCATGTGCTAGCAATATGGACCACAACGACCCACGTCTTCCCTGTGACGCTGGCTCGAGAGACTCACACGCCCCCCCTAAAAATTAAATGACTATTATATCTTTGAACGTGCGGGGCGCGTGTTCCATTGGAAGATGGAAGGAAGTGAATGAAGTGCTAAGACGGGAGAAGGCTACCTTACATGCTCTCTTAGAAACTAAAATCAAAGGAGAAGCTATTATGGAAAGACGAACTCCTGCTAATTCGAACACTGTCACAACCTCTCTATGTGTAGTATGGCTCAAATCTGGGTTCGGTGGGACAGGCGGTGCTGGGACGAGCTGGTCATATCCTGGTCAGAACAACTCCTAGCAGTTAAACTCATCAATAAAGGGGGACTTAACCTACTATTCGGAGCTGTATATGGGAGTAATGATAGGAAAGGTAGAGTGGCGCTATGGAAGGAACTCATTGAACTGAGTTTGGTTGCTGATGCAGGTAAGTGCCCGCTCCTTGTGATGGGAGACTTCAATGCGATATTGTATTCAAATGAAAAGGTGGGAGGAAGGCGTGTTCTCGACCCAATATTACATGAGTTTCAGAATTGCCTTACCAAATCGGGGCTGATGGAACTAGAAAGGAGTGGACACATATGGACGTAGCACAATAGAGCGACTGTGAACCGAGTGGCTTGTCGACTTGATCGAGCTCTAGGTAACAGTGCCTGGTTTGCTATGTTTCCTCATGTTATTGCTAAGGGGCTAGAGGCTGGAACCAGCGATCACTCGCCAATCCATGTGACCGTCGCGGAGAAGGAACAAATCCGGCGTCCATTCAAATATGCAAACTGCTGGCACATGGTGGAAGGGTATTATAGGGAAGTGGCTACAAGGTTGCAGCACCAGGTCACGGGGAATCCGCAGTTTGTGCTTACTCAAAAACTCAAAGTAATCAAGGGACTCTTAAAAACCTGGAATGGGAGGCGGCCAAAACCTGATGTTGAAGCCAAAGAGGAGGAACTTCGAGCGGTCCAAAATGCTTTACAAGAGGACATGTTGAATCCCCAGTTGGCGGCCACGGAAGCCAAGTTGTCAGCGGAAGCTCGTCTTCTTCGGTTACAACAGGAGGTATTGCTTGCTCAAAGAGCAAAATGCTCTTGGATTGGGGATGGAGACAGATGTACAAAAAAAATTATGACGTAGTTCGTGCCCGACAACACCGGAATAGCATTACGAATCTGATAGGAGGAGATGGTAAGGTGGTGGACTCTTATACAGGTATACAACAAGAAGCGGTCAGGTACTATTCAGACCTTTTCAATCAATCTAATTATCCTGTATTCTTTTCCCCTCTTATGTGCAAGAAGATTGTCACTGAGTATGGCAATCAGAAGTTGCTGGCGCCGGTGACTATGGAGGAGATAGAGGCCATTGTCAAAAGTGCAGATCCTAATAGAGCCCCAGGACCGGATGGGCTTAATAGCAAATTCTATAAGATCCAATGGGAACATGTTAAAGCACTTTTTCTTGAGATCGTCCAGGACTTCTTCACACATGGTAAACTTTTGAAGGAACTTAATCATACGTTCCTTACGTTGGTGCCAAATATGGAAGGAGCTACGTCTTTATCAGATTTCAGGCCGATAGCATGTTGCAACTACTTATATAAAATTATTACTCATCTCATGTGTCAAAGAATGAGTAATATTATGCAATAAATGGTCTCTCTGAATCAGGCAGCTTTTATAAAGGGACGGTCTATTTCGGAGCATAGCATGCTAGCACACGAGATGGTTAGGAACTTTAATAAAGTGGGGGGTGTTAAAGCATGTGTAAAGTTGGATCTAAGAAAAGCATATGACATAGTGAACCGAGACTTTGTCTACAAGCTGATGCTAGATATAGGTTTTGCTAGTTCATAGGTAGCTTTGGTACGGGAGTGTATCACCACACTGTCCTTCTCAGTTCTAATCCGCGGCCAACTGCATGGTTTTTTCAAGAGCAACAGGGGTCTACGACAGGGCGACACACTTTCGCCTTACTTATTCTCTCTCATTATGGAGTACTTCACGAGCAAGATGGACTTAGCTTTGATTCGAAAGCAAATTCAACCGCTACAGAAATCAGTTGAGCCATCTATTACACACTTGATATATGCAGACGATCTATTGGTCCTTCTTCAACCCTCAATCGAAGGAATGAAGACAATTGCTAGGATTATGGAAGAGTTCGGACACCTGTCAGGTTTGCATCTTAATAAAGAAAATAGTAGAGTTTACTTTGATAAACTCTTCACTATGAAGGCGGAACGGGCAGCTATTGTAACGCTCCAGTCCCAAAATACGTAGGACTAGGAACGTAGACATGCCAGCTGTATACATACGAAGTACACTCCAATATATGGAAATCTCGTATGAATACATAAGCTGTAAAATGCAGTAGAACCATAACTAATCTCATCTACACAAAATAAATGAATAAAAGATATCATATAATGATAATGAATTGTCTTGATACAATATGTTGGGCGAAGACAAATCCACTACCAACAAGTACAGGAAAAATACATGAGAAAAGAAATAAATTTGGCGAGCGAAGCGAAGGCGATCCAAGTGCAATCATCCTCGAAGAAATAGCGATGATCACGGCTAGAGCTAGAACACCTGCGAAAGACAATAGCACACACCTTGCGAGATAACCAGGTCCTCAGAGGGACGTAACAAGACACATAATATTATGCCGATAACTGAATAAATATAGCTCAACAGAAAAGTATATTTAACTACACAAATAAAGGTCCTTAACCATTCTATGTGTAAATGCAATTTGAAGACAACGTTCCACACAAGGGCACCCGAGACTAAAAATACGGCACGTTAGCGTTTCAACCAAGGCACTAGTGGCGTCTAGAGAAAAGTAAATGCACGGCCCATTAGCACTCGAGTGAGAGCTAAGTGGCAGCTAGAAAAAAATAAATGCACGGCCACTAGTTCTTGGGTGAGTCACTAACGGCAGCTAGACGAAGGTAAATGCACGGCACATTTGTGTTTCAACCGAGGCACTAGTGGCATCTAGAGAAAAGTAAATAAATGCACGACCACTAGCTCTCGACTTAGTCAAAAATGGCAGCTAGACGAAGGTAAAGGGGTGAAAGCTCCTGCGCCTAATAACTGTCTTCACCCTCCCCATGCACTACTCGTGCTGAATCCTCACCACGATATTTCTAATAATCGCTAAGTCTTCTAGACAACTATATTAGCAGTTATATCCTAACGCTCGTCCTGTACGCACCGATGTACGGTCGGTACATAAGTCTGAATCTATATGAGACACGTGACATCGTGGCACACAAGTATCGGCCAATGAATGCGGCACAAACAAAGGTGGTCCCTTCACTCTAGGCCAAATGTATAAAGTATAATAATTTGCAACTACATATGGTTTTGAAAGAACAATTTATAAGAAATAAAAACATGCATGATATTGAGCAAGAAATTTAAACAGTAAAGGCAAGGTGTCTTGCCTGATAGGTCGCCTGGTGCTGCGATAATCAATGTGGCATGAACTTCGACTTCGGTGTAACAACTATGCAAGGTGACCTCTGATGGTGGCACGGGTAGTTCCATTGGGTCCAGAAGGGTCAAATTAGTTAGGGTGGACATAAGGTAGTCCGGAATTGGAAGAAAATAGGAATAAATGGGCTTACTCATGGACTTGAGGATAATCAAAAGAGATTAGATAATAATATATATATATACAATTTCTGGAAAACTACTTATGATAATTAAAAACTAAAATATTTTAGATAAGTAATACTTTAAAATTCCAAAATAGTTTCCTTTTGACCAAAAATCCTAATTTTGTCAAAAATAAGTTTTTAGTAGGACACTATATACTAGTCAAGCTAATGAACTAGAATTTCTTAATATAATTTGGTTTTATCTATCAAAATATTATTATTATTTTTTTTTTGTCAAACCATAAATTATGGAATACTATGATAATATTTTTGAAGTCAAAAACCACACTTAAAGTACCATAAAATACTAGCATAATATTTAGTAGAAATATTAAAATAAAACCCAATGAAACAAAATCCCAAAATTTTATAAAATTTTCAAGGTTATTGAAGTCCTTCAAAAATCCTTTTAATAATGATGGCCTAAGCCAATACAAAAATTTGCTACTAAATGTAGGTCCTAAAAAATCAAGTTGTATCAATCAACAAAATCAAGAAATCAAGATATACATCATCTTGTTGAATTGCGCAGACAACAGATTGCGCAGCCATCCGATTGCGCATTCTAATTTGCGCACACAACCGATTGCGCAAGCTGACGTGGCAGAAGTCATCATTACTAAATCAAATCAAATCTTTTCTGACAACTGACAGCACGGATAACAAGAAGTCTGTTTGTTTCCTGTGCCGCACAGTGCTCGAGGGCGGCTGACAACTGGCAGCGCAAACCAATCCTGCGCAGTTTGAGTTTGCGCAAACCATGTATGCGCAATTCAACTCTGCGCACTCCATCAAACGTAACTGTTAAGTTACACGTGGCATTCATGCCATCGATTGGTCATTATATGGCAACTGTTTATGCACGATCATGCGCATTTCTATCAAATCATGCCATGTGTCCATGATAGTCGGCCCACGATCCAGTAACTATCTGCGCAAATCAATGTTGCGCAAACCAATGCTGCACAAATCATCATGCGCAGTCCAAAATAACTGAAAGTTAGTTATTTCCAGAACTCTATAAATAGAGTTTCAAGTCTTCATTCAAGGGGCAGAGAGCAGAGATTAGATATCAAGATCAGAAATCAGAAATCAGAGAGTCCAGGAGTTCTTGCCAAAGTGCTGCTGCATTCTTCCGAGACTTTTGTCTTCAACTTCAGAGGCTTTTGCCTTCAGTTTCCAGAGTTGTTTTCAACTTCAAAGGCTTCGTCTTTACAGTTCACATCGTCCAAGGGATAAAGCAATCGTCATCGAGATTGGATTCCTACAGTTGTAATTTTCCCAGAATTCTTGTAATCTTTATTACAGTTTGTATCAATAAAGTTCTATACTTTTGTTTTTGCAAACAAAATGGCGACTCTGCTGGGGACAACTTTCTCCTCCGACGAGGAAGTAGCAACTCAATGTGACGTAGCGTCTATCGGGAAGACGCAGAAGACCCTGGTTGTCAAGGTCAACCAGACAGCCTACGAGGCAATGCTCAACTCCAAGACCATTCCCCGTACTGCAGCCACTTCTGCCAAGAGCAAAGTGCCCTCAGTTTGGGTCTCCAAGACTGCTGCACAATCTGGCAGTTTTGCCACCAAAGGTGCTGCACACTCTGTTGCACAATCTGCTGGCCAGTCTGCTGCGCAAACTGCTGTGTCAACTGCTGCACAGTCTGTCTCAGCAACTGCTGCACAATCTGTTGCAGTCAATGCTGCGCAATCTGTTGCAAAAGTTGCACAAGCTACTTCATATGCTGCCTTGTCAAAACAGAAGACTCCTATGACTCTGGCGCAATTGGCAGTAGCTTTTCCTGCGCAAAACAGCATTCCAGCAACCAAAGTGCATCCTAAGCACTCTAAAGCAAGGACTCCTACTTCTGTGGCCAGAACCAATGTACCCTCCACTCATGCGCAAATCACTTCTGCGCAAACCAAGAGAAACAGCCCTTTGGCTAGACTCTCTCCTTCTCATAATCAAGAGAAAATATCTGATTCTCCTCTTAAACATCCTGCTGTTCTAGCACAATCTACTGGGGGTAGTCCTTTGGCTATTCCTCCTCCTTCTCAGATCAAAGGAAAAGGCCCGTTGGTCTTTTCTCAAACTTCCTTGTCTCATGACTTGGAAGACAACAGAGGGAAATGCTCTTTAGTTATCCCTTCTTCTCAGAACAAAGGAAAAGGCCCTTTGGTCTTTTCTCAGTCTTCTTCGGTCTTTACTGAAGCAGATCAAATTGCACGTGTTTCAGAACCCCTCAGCACAAGATCTCCTACAAACAAAGATTCTTCTTACCTTCATAACAAAGGAACTTGCACTGATCAAAAAGGTATTCTGCCTACCCCAGTAGCAGAATTCCAAGACCTCCCAACTTTCAAAATATCCTGTTCCAAACAAGGAAAACTGTTGGTGTCTCAAACAGAAACCCCTGGGAGTGAATTTGCAGACCTACGAACATATCTTAACAGGACAACTTCGGCAAAACGTAAACAGCCAATGCCGAAGGTCAAGCCTCAAAGACAAATCTCCAGGAACATAAATTCTGATACCTATGCCAATGAGATGAGTACTTCCTTGTATACACAGGGGACAAAACATTTGAAGAATCGAAACCATATTCCAAATATTGTTAAAGAACACATTCCTCGAACTTTTCCCCGTCACGGCATGGTTTCTGATCTTCGAGAACATCTCAGACAAAAACGGGATAATGTCTCAACTCCTTCAAATCAACCATCTGATCATCATTGCAATCATAAAGTCATCATCCAATGTTGTTGTCAAACAACAAAGCGATCTATCTTCGATCGTCTGACTTTTGCTAAAACAGAACCAATGTCAGAAGAAGAAGTGTTGTACGCTTCTGTCAATATGGCTTCCCGAGACACCGGGGGTAGAAAGTGCTCCAAACATGGTAAGCCTCGCAGACCAAGCCAACGATATTTGGATTTACTCCAAGAATCCTCTGAAGGAGTATTTTAACATACTCGTTCCCACAGCCGAGACACAATCGGTCAAAGGAATCTTCCCCAAGATCCTTCAGCTTATCTTTCTACTTTTCAGTCAGGAGACGAATCTTTCTCTGATTATGATGCATATAGTGAAAGCTCTGAACAAACAGTTTCGTCTACTGTACCTAGAGAAGTGACGGCATATGTTGTTACTGATGATCCAGATGCTTCAACTTCTGTAAACCAAGAACAGCGGATTGTTGCACTGGAGGACAAATTGAAAACCATGGCTGAAATGGTCGCCAGTATGCATTCTATCATTATGGCACAACATGCTACCCCACCAACTGTACCGGCTGCTATAAACCCTGAAATCATAGCTTCATCGGTGCCTGTCAATACTGGGCTGGGGGTAGTACCTCCTCAGATGCCTCCTGTGCAAGTACAAGTTCAAACTACACCCAGTCAATCAGGTGCTGGGGGTAGTGCTTATAATGCTGTCCCTCCTCCTACCACGGCTCCTTCCTCTTCATCTGAAGATGGTAATGAAGCAGTCAAGCTTTTACGAACTCAGTTTGAAGCTTTCAAAGAGAAAGACAACCTGCAAAGGTTGGGAATCAAACAGCCATATCCCGTCGAATGGAAAGAAGTTCCATTTCCTCCCAAATATAAGATTCCAACAATCGCTCTCTTTGACGGTAGTACCTCACCAAGTCAATTCATCAATCACTTCGAGGTAATGACTGTTCAACTTCAACCAAACGACGCTCTTCTTACCAGAGTGTTCGTCGGTTGTTTAGCCGGCGTAGCATATGATTGGTACAGAAGTCTGCCCGATGGTTGTATCACTTCTTTCTCAGGTCTCAAGCAAATCTTTCTAGAACGATTCTATGAGGGATTCAATGACATGACTATGTCAGCCCTAAATAAAATCAAACAGAAACATAACGAGACTGCAGAGAGTTTCATTGAACGTTTTTGTCGAGAAGCCCTGAAAATGCCTCCAGGGACTCCTGCTGCTGTTACCATAGATACTTGTAAGGCAAATCTCTTGCCTATTATCAGTATGTGGACAGGCTCAACTCAGTTTCAAGACTGGCCATCCTTCATTGTTAATGCCAAAGCAGCTGAAGTAAGTGCTGATAAATTCAAACAGTTGGGGGTACAAATGTCTAACCCCGATCGGGATGAACATCAAGCGTCAGGCGGTGGTAATCGCCAAAACAACCGCAAGAACAAAGAGACTCTGAACATTAATCTGAAAAACAAAGAGTCTTTGGCTGTCAACGTAGCTCAGCCTACGTCCACTTCCACTCCTTCTGCACCACAACCGAGGGAACCTCGTCCTAAGGTAGAGTATTCTTTGACGAGAATGACACGGCAAGTATCTTCGATTGTTTACTCAAAAGCAATAAGATCCAGCTCCCAGACCCAAAGAAACCTGATGAAGTCGGTAAGACCGATCATCCTAAGTACTGTGTTTACCACCGATTCATTGGACATCCTACTAGAGCATGTTATGTGCTCAAGGGCAAGATTCAAGAGCTTGTTAATGCTGGAGTTGTTACTCTGCAACAAGATGAAAAGACTGTCACTGCCAATATGGTTTCAGTTCATTTCGGTAACTTTCCCCCGCAGATGATACAGCATGGTGTCATTCCTATTCCGAAAACTACTCTTGAGATTGAAAATATTCCTTCTCCACCAAATGAAGGTCTCGTTCCTTTGTCTCTAGACAATGGCGAGGTTATGTGGATTCACCCCGATCTTACTTCAGAGTTCGAGGATTCTTCTTCTTCCAAGAAGAAAAGTCGCTCCAAAGGCAAGACGAAGATTTGCAACATGGTATCTTTTGATCCCATAGTTGACGAAGAAATTCTATTAGGCACCAGATCAGGAAAGCCCTATTTGAAGGATTACCCTGAAACTCAAGAGAATCTTGCTTCTTCTTCTGAACCTACCTCAGCACAACCTGCTCTAGCTGAAGAGAATCCTGCTGCACCTTCACCAGTTATGATTCCTATTCCTCCTAAGCCAGTGACTGCTGATAAAGGCAAACAACAAATCCACTTTGACAAACCTTTGAAGAAATCGTCTCCTACAGGACTCGAGAAGCCTTACAACTTCGATATATTGGCTCAACTAGCCAATACCCCAGCAAAGTTGTCTATCTTTGAACTCTTGCGTCTTTCCAAAGAGACTCGAGAAACCCTCAGCGAAGCTCTTATGCAAGCAGAAGCTTGTCTAACCTTTCTCAAAAAGCCCGAAGCAGAATCAGTCTCTTGTAATAGTGTTCAGGAATTCATTCCGAACATAACTTTTATGCAAGATGACATGCTGATGGAAGACAACAGACATGACCGTCCTCTTTACTATACAGGATATGTCGATTCGATGAAAGTCGATCGTATTCTGATAGATCCAGGGTCTGCTCTTAGTATCATGCCGAAGACAATGCTCGATGCTTTGAAAATTCCTGTGCATAGTCTCTCCACTACAATCACTACCATCCTTGGATTCAATCAAGGAAAGAGTGAACCTTTGGGCAAGATTCGCCTAAAACTTCAAATTGGCAATCTTCGCACAAAAGTTACATTCTACATTATTGACAATTTTGGTTGTTCTTACAACGCTCTATTGGGGAGACCATTCTTACACGAGCACAATATTGTTCCATCAACCCTTCATCAATGTTTCAAATATGTTGATGACAAAGGCGTTGTTCGTAAAGAGGTTGCGGATCTTTATCCCTTCAAAGGTGTTGAAGCATACTGCAACGACGCTCGGATGTATAAGGATGAATTCATGAAAATCGTGTTAGCATTAGACACTGAAGAAGAACAAGAAGCGACGCCTAAAGACACTCTAATCATACCCGTCAAAGGGCGAGTTTCTCATCCTCAATCTTCCAAGCCACTGGCTATTCACTTATCAGCCCAAAAGAAGTCAATTGATGCTGATCAAGATCAAAGGGAGCTCACCTCTTCTGAGCCACTTGTTATCGATTTACGTCATAACAAGGACAAAAAGCAGCTCACTTCTTCTGAGCCAATTGTTGTTGATCTCATTCGCAACAAAGAAAAAAAAGAGCTCACTTCCTCTGAGCCACTTGTTATCGACCTCCGTCGTAACAAACCGCCTCCACGTTCTTTTTCTCCCCCTCTTGTAATTAATCTGACTAAGCCTGCTAAGGCCAAAGGTCCTGTTGTAAATACTGATGTACAAATCAATGAAAAAGCACCTACTTTCCAGTATACTGATGTTATTTATCATACTAAATACTATTTAGATATGTTAGATAGCTTCCAATCAATTACAATGGGAGTTGTGCAATCTCTTCATACAGAGGTCTTACTCGAACACTCAGATGATTCATACTTTGTTGTCTCTTCTCGAAAGAGAGGCGAAAGTCCAATAATTTTTATTAAAGGACCAGAACAAAAATTCAGTTATACGGATGACAGTAAACTTAACGACACGGGGCGTATCCAACTCCATCGTTATAGTCAACAATCAAAAGACATTATTCGGAAAATGGGTTATGATTTCAAAAGTGGCTTCAATTACGGTAAGGGTAGACCAACTCCTATTCGTACAACTGTTCCGAAAGGAAAGTCAGACATGTACTATAGCAGGACTAAGAGAGGTCTCGGATATGCTTCTCCTCCATTGTTATCCCCAGCAGTCTCCGACTCCGACAGTGAAGAACGCTCTAACTCATCTGATTCCAGATCTTGGGATTCTGATACTAGCATTGGTGAAGTCCATAGGTTGGTCATATCATCTAACATGGTCTCCGTTGAACTTCCAGAAGACTATGACGAGAATGTGGAAGAAAATCCTGAAACAGATCCTTGGGCTCAGCATATGGACAATCAATGGGTACTTCGCTTTGAACAACGTGAACCCCCTACTGAAGATCAACTACTTCAAATTGATGTAGGAGAAAGAGATTCATCTCGGCCAATTTTTATTAGCAAAAATCTTCCAGAAACAGACAAGGAAGAGTTGATTCTTCTTATTAAAGAATATATTGATGTCTTTGCTTGGAGTTATGAAGACATGTCGGGTTTAGATCCCAAGATTGCTACACATAAATTGAACATTTTGCCTAATGCAAGACCTGTTAAGCAACAACAGCGACGCTTCAAACCAGAAATGATGGACGCGATCGATGATGAAGTCAAAAAGCTCATTGCTTATGGCTTCATTCGAGAAGAACAACATCCTGATTGGGTAGCCAATGTCGTCCCAGTTCTGAAGAAAACTGGCAAAGTTCGAGTCTGTATTGACTTCCGGGATCTTAATGAAGCATGTCCAAAAGATGAATTTCCTCTTCCTATTACGGACGTCATGATCGACAATACTTGTGGGTTCGAACGAATATCTTTTATGGATGGATTCTCTGGATACAATCAAATCAAGATGCATCCTGAAGATGAAAAGCATACTTCTTTTCGCACTCCTCGTGGTGTTTATTGCTATACGGTGATGCCATTTGGTCTTAAGAATGCTGGTGCAACTTACCAACGTGCTATGAGTACTATTTTTAAAGATCATCTTCGCAAAACTGTTGAATGCTATGTTGACGATATTGCTGTCAAAAGTCGTCTAAAGGAAGATCACCTCCAAGACCTGAGAACTATCTTCAATCTCATGCGCCAACATCAACTCAAAATAAATCCCACCAAGTCGTTCTTGGGTGTCTCTAGTGGCAAATTTCTCGGCTTCGTCATTACCTCTAAGGGTATACACGTAGATCCCGAGAAGATCAAAGCCATTCAAGAGATGCGTCCTCCACGCAACTTAAAAGAGCTACGAGGATTCCAAGGTCGACTTGCATACATCAGGCGATTCATTTCGAACTTGTCTGGACGTTGCAGACCATTCACTCAACTAATGAAGAAAGGTGTATCTTTCGTTTGGACTGAAGAATGTCAACAAGCATTCGATGATATCAAGCGATATCTCATGAACCCACCAGTCTTGGTGCCACCTATTTCTGGTATTCCGTTCTTAATGTATGTCCGTGCTATGGATCATTCATTGGGTGCTTTACTTGTCCAAAAGAACAAAGAAGGTCACGAACAGGCCATTTATTATCTTAGCCGTACTATGATTGGTGCTGAACACCGTTATAGTCCAGTTGAAAAAGAATGCTTGGCTCTCATGTTTGCTGTACAAAAGACGAGGCATTATATCATTGGTCAAACTATTCATGTTATATCTCGAGTTAACCCTCTCCGGGTACTTATGAAGAAACCAAGTACACTTAATTCTCGGTTGGCTACATGGACAATCCTGCTAGCTCAATATGACATGGTATATGTTCCACAAAAGTCTGTCAAAGGTCAAGCGCTGGCGGACTTTTTAGCGGCTCATCCTGTACCTGAGACATCTAAGCTCTATGACGAAATTCCAGACAAAACATTGGAAGTCAACATGATCTCTGAAGAATTTCCAACCTGGCGTTTATTCTTTGATGGTGCATCAAGGATTGGACCAAATGGTGCTGTTGTGGCAGGTGTTGGAGTGGTCCTCGTTTCTCCAGACGGATCAACTATCCAAAGAGCCTACTCTTTAGATGAACCTTGTTCTAACAATGTAGCAGAGTATAATGCTCTACTTATTGGCCTTCAGTTAGCTAAACAACTGAACGTTGAATATCTTGAAGTATACGGTGATTCTAAACTGGTTGTTAATCAGGTTAGAGGAACCTATGAAGTCCGTCATCAAGACCTAGTACCTTATCATGAGGCGGCAATCAACTTAGCTATATCATTCAAAGCTTTCTTCATTGACTATGTGCGGCGGGCTTGCAATACTGAAGCAGACGCTTTAGCCAATCTTGCAGCTGTCTTAGCTATCCCTATTAAAAGACAGCAGGTGGTGGTTATCTCCAACCGAGAACTGTTCTGTATTGAAAATAATCGTAATATTGAATTCAGCAATTTTGCTGAAGTTAATGTTATCGATGATGACTGGAGAACTCCTTTTATCGACTTCGTGGTACATGACATACTCCCCGAAGATCCTAAGGAGGCTACAAGCGTTCGTCGACGATCTCTCCGATTCTATTATAATCAAACTACTAAAACTCTCTATCGGCGAACTTATGACGGTCTTCTTTTACGCTGTCTCGCTGGTGATGAAGCTAAGCAAGTACTGCGTGAAGCTCATGACGGTGTATGTGGAGCACATCAGCCTGGTCCTAAGCTACAGGACCGCATTAGACGCATGGGTTACTACTGGCCCTCTATGGTATCGGATGCCATTGAGTATGCAAGGAAATGTCGAGCCTGTCAAATCCATGCAGACTTCATTCATCAACCATCAGAATTTTTACACCCGACGGCTGCTTCTTGGCCTTTTGAAGCTTGGGGTATGGATATCATAGGGCCCATTAATCCTCCTTCTTCTAGAGGACATCGGTTCATATTGGCGATAACGGACTATTTCTCCAAGTGGGCTGAAGCTATACCACTGACTGAGGTTAAGACTAGCAGTGTCATCAACTTCGTTAAACACCACGTCATCTATAGATTTGGTGTACCCCGAAGAATCATTCATGACAATGGACCTCAGTTCATCAGTCAGAAGTTCACTAGATTCTGCGATGATCATCGGATTGATAATGTTGCTTCAACAGCATACAATCCTGCCGCTAATGGTTTAGCTGAAGCTTTTAACAAAACCATCATTAAACTCCTCAAGAAGTTTGTTTCCACTAACAAACGGAACTGGAGCGAGAAACTTGGCGAATGTCTTTGGGCCTATCGAACTACAGTCCGTAATCCAACAGGCTTTACACCTTTCTCTTTAGTGTATGGCTGTGAAGCCGTTCTTCCTTTAGAGCTGCAAATTCCTTCTTTAAGGATTGCCGTCGCTAACGAGCTTACTACAGAGAACAACGATCTTCTTCGACTTCAAGAGTTAGAAGCGTTAGATGAGAAGCGATTAATGGCTCAACAGCATATTGAGCTATATCAAGCCCGCATCTCAAAGACTTTCAATCGCAAAGTTAAAGTCAGAGTATTTCAGCAAGGAGAACTTGTTCTAGCATTCAGACGTCCTATGACTATGACTCATATGAGCAAAGGGAAATTCGATGCGAAATGGGAAGGTCCCTATGTTGTAAGCAAAGTCTTCTCAAATGGAGCCTATCAACTTTCAGAACTCGATGGTCGAATTGCCATGATGCCTATCAATGGCAAATTTCTCAAGAAGTATTATGTATAAATGTAAATGCTTGTAAAATTGTCAAACAGAATCAAGTTCATAAATAAAATGCAAATTTTATTTCATTAGATGATAGTACATAATGTTAAAGGTCACTATCATCTTTCTCTACATTGGGATGAGGCCCACTGCCGTCCTTCTCGAAGACATGATCAGCAAAAGAGCTAAGAACCTCCTTGCTGGAACCCACGAGGAATTTGCAGGCGTCCATCCTCATGGCTTCTTCTTCTTCAGTCCTTCCTGGTTCGAGCAGGAAGTCCAAGATATCCCGTGGCGGCTGGGGTGCAGACGGACCTTCGCCCGCTTTTGCCTCCTTCGGTTGGATTGGATCGGCAGGGCGCTCTTCAGTGCCCTTCTCAACCTTCGGGGCGACCTCGGCTTTCTTAGATGCTTCTCCGGACGACATTTTTATGTTGAAGAGCAGAAGTGTTCATTCCTGTCAGATTTCTGCTATATTTATAGGCAGAAGTTCCTCAAATAAGGAAGCGACGGTTCATCCGTTCATTTATCACATTCATCAGACGGTTCATTCGTTCATTAAAGCCCGACGGTTCATCCGTTCATTTATCATATTCGTTTGACGGTTCATCCGTTCATTTATCACATTCATCAGACGGTTCATCCGTTCATTAAGGCCCGACGGTTCATCCGTTCATTTATCATATTCATTTGACGGTTTACCCGTTCATTGTCATCCATCATTTGACAGTTTACCTGTTCATTCATTTCACATACATTGACGATTCATCATCGTTTATTATCTATATCAGCAACTGGTTGTTTTCGACTAAGTTGTCAAGTCGAAATAATAATATTCAATATATTCTGCCACGTCCATATTACCTCTGAGCAGATATAATGAATATAATTATTTTCTTTAAAATCATCAGGAAATATATCATGTCTTGCACCTCTGAATATATTTTCTATATCTAAATGAGATATGCAATAAATAATGGAGCCACAACAAAATGTCTTTTATATCAAAATACGGGACATTACAAAAGTGTAGCTATAGCAATGAAACACAATAAAAATCAAGAAGGAGGGACAATCAGATTGTCAATCTGCTGCTTCAATGTCCGCAGCTCTTCTTCATGTGTTGATTCTACTATCTTTCTTGCTTCCTCCATCCCATTTTCTTTATCAAAGATGGGCATATCCACTGTCCTGCGGGTAATTCAGCACTATGAGTCTCGTCATACTCATTTTTCTCCTGAATTAGGACATTGAGTTGTTCAATCATAAGTCGTTGATTGGCAGTTTCTTCTTCAAATTCCTTCTGAAGGCGAATAATTCCCGCTTTCAATCCAGCAAGCCTCTGTCCTTTGTTCTCAGCTGCCAAAGTAACTGATTCTATCTTTGAGTTGAATTCAGCTGACTTTACAGAATGAGCTTCTAAAAGGTTCTGAAGGTTTATTCTTTCTATATCAGCTTCTTGGGCTAGTCGCTCATATTCAGCTTGCACCAGAGAGTCTATATTCTTCTTCTTGAGTTCTTTATATTTCCTTATGGATACTTCCAACTCATCTAATATATGTTCAAGAAGAATGGCTTGGGCTTCATCTCCTTGGCCTCTTATGGCTTTTATCAAGAAAGAAGTGGGCTTCCTGACCATAATGAAGTCAGCTCCTTCTTTCTCTATCATTTTACGGACAAGAGATCCCAATGACTCAAAGAAACATCTGGTAAATGATTGTACAACTTGCTGATTGATGGCTATGGTTCCAGGAGTCGAAGCTACCCCTGTTGAGGATGGAGTAGTCGGTTGCTCAAACCTTTGCTGCTGAATGATGGGTTCTTTAAATAAGGGAGCCAAAGTAGAGCTGGTTGCTCCTCCTGCTTGTTCTTCTGCAAAAAGTAAAATTATTATTTTACTAATTTGCCAATAAACAAAAAGATCAAATAAAAAAACAGTCTTACCTTGATTTGATCTAACAACAACTGCATCTCCTGCCGGAATAGACTCCCGTTGAACGGAAGTAGCTTCAATTGCGACAGCTTGGCTACTACCTGCTTCAGAACCGCAAGATAAGTGATGGCTACTACTAACAACCACCATCGGGATAGGAACCATGGTGAGGTCCATTGGAGGTGTTGGTAGAGTATCAAGATCTGCAAGAACTACAAATGAAGATATTATATATCAATCTATTTTAAAGAAAGAAGATTGCTAAATCTCGTTTTATACCTTGGGGTTCGGTGGTGGGATTCTCTTTCGGAACGTCTTCACCGGCCGCTTCTTCAGGAGATATTTCTATCTTGACGTCTTCATCAGGATTAACAACCTTTTCTGCGAGCGCCTCCACTTCAATATCCTTTTTAGGATTTGAAGCATCATCGGCGGTATCAAGAGATATGTGTTCTTCGTTGTTCCCTTCAGGATCCTGTATATACTCATCAACATTTCCAGATGACGAGCTTTCTTCATCCTCTTCTTCTTCTTCTTGTGCTGCATTCTCACTGTCGGTTGCAGTCTGATCTTCTTGCAAGCTATAACTGCAATCGGCCAAAGCTGCTATCATTTCATGCTCTTCTTCTTCACGAAGAGTCTTAGGAGTAGGAGGAAGCTGAGTTGTTTCCGCGACGGGTGAAAGAGGTCGTGTAATATTTTGCTCATCCTCAATGATGTTTTCTCTGAATGTTTCAACTTCAGTTCTGGGGTCGAGATCTCCCCTCTGTTCAGTTTCTTCAAGGGTTTTACTCCCTGATTCAGAAATAGGTGTAGGAGATGACATTATAAATCCTGCTGCAGCATCTACTGAAGTCAGGAGTTGCTTAGAAGAAGAGGCTTCTAAATTTCTTCTGGTGACCAATTTCTTCTTTCTGTGTAGAGGTCTGTCGGGACTCTCTACATTTATTGGTGCTATTTGCTTCTGTACAGAAGTTGGTGTAGTAGCAACTTCTTGATTTGTCTCGGCTAGCTGCCGAGATTGGGATCTTGTAGTCACTTTATCAGAAGAATGCTCCAAGACCAATTTCTTCTTTGCTGCAGGAGCAGGAGGCTCCTCTCTTCTTCTTTTCTTGGTAGGAGATTTTCCCACTCTTAGAGAGATCCGCATTGCTGCGTTTATCTCTTGTTGGAACATCATTTCTCTTGAAGTTTCTAGGGGTTCATCCGCCGGCTCGTTTGCCTCATCATTGGCAGGGATTGATAAAGCTATCCTCCCTTTCCTCAATCTTATCGCAGAAGCAAAACTATCGGCGAGATTAAAGTTCTCGGCAAAAGTATTTGCAGATGTGTAAAATACCGAGTATGTAAAGAGCATCCGAGGCCCTTGAGGAGTTCTCTTTGGTGGCATCGAGAAGGTAGCCTTTGTGTCACGCGCATTGTAGTAGGCCCAAGCTCGGGCCCCGTCAATCAAGAAACCCTTGCCCTGAAGGCAGGTGATTGCATTCCCTACGTGGAACTGATCATACCCAAATTGTCTAGCAAAACGGCTAGGGAGGTATGGTTCCAAAAAGCATTCTTCTTCAAAGCGGTATACTAAGTGAGATGGTCGAATTGTCTTCAACCATTCAAAGGCCACACGGTTTAAGGGCTGCAGTTTTGAATCTACCATGTTGGGTGGCATCTGGTCATGACCGGCCGGGAGAGGGGCGCAACAGAAGTTCCATCCTCTGTTCAAATTTAAAACAAATCTGCACTCACTCAGAAAGGTGTACTTCCATTTACCCTGAGAATATCTGCGCAAGAAGCTGCCATCTACTGGTCCCATACCAGGGTCCATTAAAGTTGGATAGTGGAGGAGTAACCATCCAAAGAGATAAGTGTACGGCATTTCGAGACGGGGGAATTCTTTCTCTCCCTTTGCCTTCAGCATCGAGTCAACATACAAGCGAAGACTCGCATTCAATCTGCAGGTCATTGCCGATAACAAGTCAACTTTATAACCGAAGACTAGCTTGACGGCAGCAAAAAGTACACCGCGATGAAAACGGTCCACTGCACTAGATCCCGGGACCACGAATCGTCTGAGCCAGTGTGTCAGAAACCCTGCTAACTGGGCTTCTTTGGACATGGGTCTGTAACCCATTCTCAAAAAACTCTCCAAAATGTCACCTTTCTTTAAAGGTGGATATTGATAATCATCCTTCATTTCCTTATCATAATGTTTACTTTCTTCCATCATCTTCATGACTTCCGTGTTAATTAAGGGTTTGAAAAAATGAGGGTAACATTTGTCATTTTCCTTGGTTTTCTTCTCTTCAATATGATTTAAGAACAAATATGGCAACCACTTCGAAGAATAGCAAGTGTTGGCCGTAGCACTCTTATAGTACAAAGAGCAAATTTTGTAATGGCATAGCAGTTCTTCAAACACTGCTACCATTTCTGCATTTTCTTTTCTGAGTTTCTCTAACTCGTTATTTGTGGGAACAAACTCCTCATATGGAGCATCCGCCATGGGCAAGTATGAGATGTACTTCATCTCGTGGAGTGCAAATCCCATCTCTCCACCCGGGGTCATGAAGGTTCCTGTTCTGTAATTGTATCGCTCAGCCAAGGCCAAAAACATTTGAGGGTTAGGAGCAAACCCGTATACAGTGGCATGCACTGCTTGAAACAGGTTAATTTGTTGAAGTTTATCTTGGAAGGTTGTCAGAACCCAATTTGCAATGCAATTCCATCGTTTGTAATCTGGATTCACTAATCCAGTCATTCTGATATCCTGTTCAGGGTATCTTCCTTCTTCCTTCGCAAATTCATTTGCGAATATAGGGGTTCTGACGGGCATCAGCATAGAGGAGTTTTCCGGTGGGATGCAGCTGGGTCTTAAACCTCTCAACATAATACTGTATCTGTCAGAAGAGCTGTAAAACATATCTTTCCCGTTAACCTTCTTTACAAAGATCTTCCCTGCATGAGCATCCTGGAGAAGGGTGATGTTCCAATCCATTTTTCTTGGGTAGCTCGCATGAGCATACCGTGACAAAGGAAGGCATCGAGCAATTTTAGGAATGAAGAATGATCTGTCTTCCCGGTGGACTACCATCTCCTCCATCATTGGCCTAGGCTGGGAGACTTTTTCAAAGGCGTCACCAAACAAGAATAAGGGTTTCTTGTGGATAACAGCATCTGCTGATTCCAGAGGCTGTCCATTCATCAGACACATTAAAGTTTCGTTGTCCTGAGAAATCAATATTGCCTGACGAGAAGTCGGCAGATCGTACTGAGGATAATGGACGTGAGACAAATCTTCTTTATATTCAGATTCAGACAAAGTTCCCACAAAATGTTCATAGTTTGGATCTTCATTGGTTTCAACTGCATCAAAAACAGATGAAGATCAGTACAAGTCAAAAATTCTATTTTTTCAGACAAGCAAAACAGAAGAGTACACAATCCTCAGATTGCGCTAACATGGATTGCGCAACATTAGTTTGCGCATCATAATAGGGTGCGCAAACCAATCGATTGCGCTGACATTCAGCGCAAACCAATCGATTGTGCTGACATTCAGCGCAAATCAATCGATTGCGCTGACTTTCTGTCAGCATAATTCGATAGATTGCGCAGGATTACAGTCTTCATAAAAATGAAGACTGACTGTTTATGCAACCAAAAACCCTAAAAAGGGTGGCGCAAGTTGAACTCATCTCTAAAAAGAAATGAGTTTCGAAGATCGAAGGAAGTCAAAACACCCTAAAAAGGGGTTTCGATCGGTTTTACTACCTATCAAAGCAGGGTGCGCAGACTCATGTCGAGATGCTCGCCGAGCAACTCTGTCAGAGGATTCGGCCGGAGCTTTTCCTTTCGCAGCGGTGGTGGCGGCAACATTAGATCGTCGAGGTGCCATGGAAGTTGTCGGAGAAAGAAGACAGAAAGGGTTCGGGGATTTTTCCTTCAAAAGCACAAAGGAGACAGTAAAAAAAATGAAATGAAGAAGTGGGCTATTTATAGCCTTTGAAATACGAAACGGCTGCCTTGGACTGCGCCTAAGATCGGGGAATACTTCGCTTTGCGCAGACAGCTCATCAACATGCGCAACTTGGTTCAATATTCAAAAATTCAAAGTATTTCGAAATTTTAAATCAAATCAACTTTCGAAAACTTTGAAGGGGGTCTTGTAGGTCCTAAAAAATCAAGTTGTATCAATCAACAAAATCAAGAAATCAAGATATACATCATCTTGTTGAATTGCGCAGACAACAGATTGTGCAGCCATCCGATTGCGCATTCTAATTTGCGCACACAACCGATTGCGCAAGCTGACGTGGCAGAAGTCATCATTACTAAATCAAATCAAATCTTTTCTGACAACTGACAGCGCGGATAACAAGGAGTCTGTTCGTTTCCTGTGCCGCACAGTGCTCGAGGGCGGCTGACAGCTGGCAGCGCAAACCAATCCTGTGCAGTTTGAGTTTGCGCAAACCATGTATGCGCAATTCAACTCTGCGCACTCCATCAAACGTAACTGTTAAGTTACACGTGGCATTCATGCCATCGATTGGTCATTATATGGCAACTGTTTATGCACGATCATGCGCATTTCTATCAAATCATGCCATGTGTCCATGATAGTCGGCCCACGATCCAGTAACTATCTGCGCAAATCAATGTTGCGCAAACCAATGCTGCACAAATCATCATGCGCAGTCCAAAATAACTGAAAGTTAGTTATTTCCAGAACTCTATAAATAGAGTTTCAAGTCTTCATTCAAGGGGCAGAGAGCAGAGATCAGATATCAAGATCAGAAATCAGAAATCAGAGAGTCCAGGAGTTCTTGCCAAAGTGCTGCTACATTCTTCCGAGACTTTTGTCTTCAACTTCAGAGGCTTTTGCCTTCAGTTTCCAGAGTTGTTTTCAACTTCAAAGGCTTCGTCTTTACAGTTCACATCGTCCAAGGGATAAAGCAATCGTCATCGAGATTGGATTCCTACAGTTGTAATTTTCCCAGAATTCTTGTAATCTTTATTACAGTTTGTATCAATAAAGTTCTATACTTTTGTTTTTGCAAACACTAAATAATTTAGAACATACTAATATATGATTTCCAAAGCAAATAATAATAACAATAATAATAAAAATAATAAAACAGAACAAAATATCAAAAGAACAGAACATGATAGGTTTAGCTCTGTTCTCAAGAGAACAGAGCTGTTATCGTTTCTTAAAATGAATTAGAAAGAGGAAACAAAAGAAGAAAGGAAGCCAGAACGAAGAAGGAGAGGAAGAGGGAGGCGGGAAGGCTACGGAGGGGAACGACGGCGAGCGGAGTGGGAGGCCGGCGGCGAGAATCGAGAGGGAGAGAGGGCGAGAATGGAGACAAGGGGAGAGTGCGGGGTTTCGATGGTGGCGGCGCGCGTCGGAGGGTTTCAACGGAGGCGACGCGCGCTCGGATGCGGAGGAGGAGCGAGCGCGGGAGAGGAGGAAGGGGATCGGGGTTTCGGCGCACTGTCAACGGAGATGGCGCGCTGCGGTGGAGGTCAAGGTGACGGCGGCTAGGGCACAGGCGTGGGGGCTCGTCGGCTGTACGGAGGAAAAGATGAAGGGGATCGGGGTTTCGGCGCACTGTCACCGGAGATGGCGCGCTGCGGCGGAGGTCAAGGTGACGGCGGCTAGGGCACAGGCGTGGGGGCTCGTCGGCTGTACGGAGGAAAAGAGGAAGGGGATGAGAGCAGTTCGAGATCGAGAGAGTGGAGGCTGGGCGGAAGAGGGCTTCTCGTTCGCGGAGGATCGGCGGAGCAGGCGACGACGGGGTGTACTAGAGGCGCTGGTTGCTTACGCCGGCGGCGGCGCTCGCGGATCCGGTCGACGGGGCCAGGTGAGTGGTCTGGGTGTTTGGCGTTTTTATTTTTTTGGGTTTTGCCAGTGACGAGCTGTGGGAGTTATTTTGGTCGTCGGCTTTGGCACCGGTGACGGTGGTGGTGGTCGACTGGACGGGTCGGGTTGGCCGGGGCTTCGGGGACAGGGATGGGAGTGCTGGCTGTAATAGTGATGACTGTCGAGTTTTGGTTTGATGGAGTCGGCCGGGGTGTGGTCCTGAAAAGATGGAGAGATCACGGCGATGGCGGTGGTTGGATTTTGGCAGTAGATGAGAGACTGGTTGGGCGCGGGATGGAGGCCGGTGGTGGTGGCGTGGACAGGGATGTGGCGGTGTGGGTTAGAAGCTGGCTGCTAGGTGAACACGAGGTCGAAGGTGGTGGTGCTAGTCTTGCGAAGGTGCTCCGGCCGGATCTGGTCGGAGTCGATGGTGGTTTCGGCGTTGCTGGTGGCGATATGGTGGTAACGACGTTGCTGGTGGTGTCGGGGACGGCCAGGAGGTGATCGAGGAAAGCACGACGTAGCCATGGCGGATTAGGGTATTAGGTTAGAGGTTTGGGGATGTGTCTGGATTGGGGAATTATACTGTGTCGGGGTTGTCTACACCGTGGGGAAAGAATTTATAAATGTAAATAATGGAATAAGATTATGGATATGGGAACACGGACACGATGCACGCACGTTTGTGGTGGAGGAATTTGGAGAATAGAAATACATGAACGAGTACCTGCCTATTTATAGGATGTGGAAATTCCCATTTTGATAAGGCTTAGGAATAGTTTAAATTCCCCCGTAGATAATACCGCTTATTTAATTTAAAACAATTAAATCCAAATCTAGTTCGAATCTAAATAATCCTATCTTTTAAATAAAGGCTATTTAAAGTAAATCAACAAAATCAAAATTTTAAATTTAACATATCATGACAATTAAACATTAATCAATCAAGTTTCAAAATACCTTTTTATGGATAATAATAAAATAAAAATAAATAATTTCGAAAATCAAATATATATACATGAATTAAATAAATAATAATTTCGAAAATCAAATATATGCATGAATTAAATAAATAATAATTTCGAAAATCAAATATATGCATGAATTAAATAAATAAATAATTTCGAAAATCAAATATATATATATATATACATGAATTAAATTTTCATGTACCTCAATGCAATTAGAATATTTACGAAAATATAGTTTTTTGAAATACTACTTATATTTATAAAGTAAATTAGCCTTTTTATGATAAATAATTAAAATAAAGTTTGGACGAAATTCGTGCAACGTACCTCGTAGCAAACTATTTACCTTATACTATTTAAATAAAATTAAATCGAGATTTAAAATGGCCACAAAAATTTTTAAATATATTTTCCAAAAATACCAATAATAATAATTTCAAAAATAATAAATATTTTTAAATATCTTTTTGAATAATAAAATATTAATATTAATAAATTTCGAAAATGGAATTATATATAAATTTAAATTAATGTATCTCATATGCAAGGAATATTTGCATAAAATAAATCTTAAGTAAAATACAAATAATTATTATCTATATAAAAATAAAAAATAAAAAAATGTTTTACTAAAAATATGTACGCTCACACATATTCGCACTCGTCGAGCAATTACGAAAAAACGAAATTTCGCGCACGACGTACAATACGACTACGCGACGTACAATACAAAATTTTAAATCCGTATAAATTTGAATAAAAAAAATATAGTAGAAATTTAGGAATTTTACAGCTATATTGGGTGTCGAGAGAGGAGATCTACCGGTGAGGTGCTTGGGAATTCCACTGTGTGAATTATGCTCGAGATGTCGATTGTACTAATGTCACGACCCGCACCCGCTTTTCGGATACGAGACGTGCCCAAGCCAGCCTACGCCGCAGAGTCGGCGGTAGAACGCTGTCAAGCCCGCAAGAAATAAATGCTCAAAGTATCACATTTGCTGCTCATTCACATTTCTAAGTTTATTACAACAGTTACAACATTTATAATTAAAGAAAATACAAGATTTTACAATAAATAAAATTGATACAATTGTTTTCTATTTCTAGGTTGACCTCAGCATACCCAAGTCTTCCCAGTGCTAAGAGTGATCGCGGCTAAACCTGAAAAATGTTGGTTTTCAGTCAGGAATGGAACAAGTACACAAACCGACGGCAATGCAAAACACAATAGAATTAACAAGACAAGAAAATAGCATATGCAATATGAAAGCTAGTAAGAAAACTGATGACATAGCACGATAGCGAAATAAACAAGAAAAAACTAATAAAAGACATCTATCTAGGTGGTGTGAAATATCTGTTTCAACATGTGGACGGCTAGGGGGTAAATAAGGCACACTGCACGTGTCGTGCGCAGCGGCTAGCATTCACGAAAGACAATGGGATAGTTCTGGGTAGTCCACATGTTTACTAAGATATTTCCCCTCCCGACTACTTCGTGTGACGAGCGTGTCAACAAGCAGCAAGATGTATGTATAGACATGAAATGAAAAGACTACTATGAATCGAAAGCAATCAGAAAGTGCACTTGCCTGTGGTCCTTTGCTGGTGAAACCGATATTCTCGTTGGTCCAGAATGGCCTGTTAGCCTAGGGTCGATATTAAGTGGTTAGAATCACAAAATTAGGAACGTATGACTAGCGCGATCTAGATGGAAATCGAAGGAAAATCGTATAATATGTATATAATCTAATTCGAACATATTTACTATATTTTGTAACTATATATTTTACTAGTGAAAATAGTTTTAGGTAAACATTTGATAGCCAAGAAAATCATCATTACAAACTTAGTTTGATAGTAATTAGTATAATATTTATTCATAAGCAATAATAAAATAATATATGTAGGTGGATATTCATAAACTATTTAGAATTTATTATAAATCTAAGCCCATCTAATTATTTTGTTATAAAATAATTTTCAGAAATATACTAATAAATACATACTATTTCAATTACCTATATATATATATATATATATATATATATATATATATATATATATATATATATATATATATATATATATATATATTAAAGTTGCATAGCCTATATATATAAGCCCAAAAATACTCATTAAAATAAATTTCTCAAAGCCTATAGGCTTAAGCCCAAATCCAATCATAATTGAGCCCAACCCTTCAAGCTATAAAAATCCCTATATTAAATATTACCCGACATAACTAACAATAGTAGTAATAAATAACAAAATAATATTAATAATATTAATAACAGTAATAAAACCATTATATTCTACTATATACATATAAAATATTGTACATAATATAATATATATATGCTTCTGAAAAATATGAATCAATTTCTTCTCTCTTATTCAGCCCATGCCTTCTTGGGTCAGCTCCCAACGATTGGGCCCAAGCCCAGAAATCTTATATTTTCTTTTTTTCTTTCTCCTAAGCCGACTGGCTAAAACTTATGGCTTTTCTAGCCTGGCCCACTATTTCCTCACCTAACCTCTTCTATTGCTTACTGAGGAAAGAGAGAGAGAGAGAGAGAGAGAGAAAAGGAACGGGAGCTCACCTGACAAGGGACGGAGGCGGCGACGCGGTCCGGGAGTCGGCGGTCGCTGGCAGAGGTGCTGGAGATCGGTTCGCCGGCGCCGGATCGTGCAACACGGCAGCGGAGCTCACGGTGGGTTTGGGGCGTGTCCGCGCGGCACGCGGCGTCGAGAGGGGTCGGCGCTCCTGCGAGGGCGCGAGCGCTGCGGAGTTCCCCCGGTGGCTACCGGAGCGAGGGCGGTCGGGGGCGGCCAACTGAGTGCGGCGGCCTCGGATCCGGATCTGGCGCTTCCGTCGAGGTGAGCGGGGGATGCTCGGTTGGGGAGGCGCGGCTCCGGCGACGAAGGCAGGAGGCAGCCAAGAAGTGGTCGGGTTCCTGTCGACCACGGGCTCGGCGAGGAGAAACTCGCACGGTGGTCGGCGAACGGTGGTTCCGGAGGCGCCGACGTAGGCCCACACTGCGGTGGATCAGCGCCAGAGCGGATCTGGGCTCGGCCACCGTGCTGGCGACGCCGGAGGAAGGAGGCGCCGGGAAGCACGACTGCTTGCGGGGCCTGCCGGTGGCGGAAGGCTGGGTCGAAGCCGGTGACTGGCCTGGTGGAATTCGGCCGCGGAGTTCACCCACGTCGGAAGCTGGACGCTGCCCTCAGGAATAAGCGGGTCAGCGCTCCTCGTCGACTCGTCCACACGGAGGAGGTAGGGGTAGGAGGTAGGGGTAGGCGTTTGCTGTTGGTTTTGGGTTGTTTCGTGTCATGTGTCGGACACAGGCTATGAGTTGTGGTTGTAGAGAACTGTATAAATGGATCGAACTCAGACACGGACACGGACGCCCGGGGTCGGACCCGAGGCTGGACACGATGGTTGCGGTGGTGGATACGGATGCCTCGAAACATGGTTCACGTGTTGGCTGTGTTGTTGGTGATGTATGTGGCAATGGTGGATATGTGATTGGTGGTGGGGATGGATGTTCGGCAGAGGTGGTGTCCGGGAATGATGGTGTTCGGGGTGATGATGGATTTGAGAGGGAGGCAGGGAATTAGTTGATGCTTTTATATATATGGATTTGGATTAGTGTTAATTGTAGGAGGATTAGAAGAGATCAATTTTAAATTGATCCGAATGTGAACGCAGGCCTTGAGTATTCGGCTAGTACAAGGGAATGTAATGATGACTTACATAAGATTTCCAAAAATATATAAGGTAGATAGGGTTGATATTCGAAGGAAACCCTCATAGATAACTAAATTATCCAATCTTAATAATATTTAAACTAATATATTAATATTATCCAAAATACTTTTAATCATATGGATTCATATCTTTAATAAATTATCATAATAGGTTGAAATTGTATTTGGTATCATCAAAATAGTTTAAAAGAATATTTCGAAATCCAAAACTTAATTCAAGTAATAGACATAGTATTTGATACCATAAAACTAGTTTAATGTACTAACTATAAGTCAAAATTTCTTTCAAAACTATTTACGCTTTTCAAACCATAAGATTTTTAACTAATTTTGTAATACAAAGATAAGAGCAAAATAACGTTCTATATTTTTCAAAGAGAGGATTCATTTCTAATAAAATAAAATTAATTAATTAATAATCATTCAAAATAATAAACAAACTACTTTCATAATTTCCATAATTTTATTTACTAAATATTTCTATTAAAACAAGATTAGAACATTTCAAAATATTTAATTTAACTAGTTTTGATCAAATATCATCTGTCGAGTCTCGACGAAAGATTTTATTTAAACACAGTAATCAAAATAAAATAAAAAATAAAAAAAAAATCCGGGAGGAGGAGTTACAAATTTACCCACCTTAGAAATAAATTCGTCCTCGAATTTAGGGATGTCTAGGATAGATAGGCTCGATAGGTCTGAAGAAAAATGTAGTAACATGAATTTTTAATAAGGATGGTATTGATTTATAAGATAAGATCGAGGGTAACCAAAACTTTCATAATAAGGATTATTGATCAAAAGAAATATTGATCAAAGCATTGACCGATGAAGGAGGGAAGTGGAGAAGTACATAGATATGGCTTCGTGTTGCAGTCTTAGGCTACAGTCTTGAACCCAAAGATTCTAAATGTTCCCAAAATCGATAACCTCAAGGACAATTTATCGATCGAAGACTTTACCCACCTTAGAAATCTTCTTCCTCAAAATTTTGAAGGGTACGATTAGGCATGATTAAGAATAATAATCAAGAAAATGATCTGATTAATGATCAAGCGAGTCAGATCACGAATTAATCGAACCTTAAGAAAAGATACGAGGCACGATTAAAGTATAGTCAAAGGACCTAGTCATGATGGTCAATGATACAACTGGAATAAGATTAGCTAAACAAGGAAAGTCGTTTAGGTATGATTATCTGCTATTGGAATTATAGGAATGGTTATCTATCAAAATTTAGAGAACGTCTTAACATGGTTAGAATCACTTTAATCATGCAAGTCATCCAAGCATGAAACATTTGGCACGAGCATGAATATGATCAAAATAATCATGATCAAAGTGGATAAAATTTAGCAATAATTGACTGGAAGTATAGGCATGATTATGATTTAGTCATGATCAAAATTGTTTAAGATCGATCAAAATCGAAATTATTTTGGTATGAAAAACTAGTTTAGCAAAATTATCTAGACACGATTATAGAATCGAATTCTAGGAGAACATGCGAATTGGCACGATTGAAATAGATTCGAATAGTCTAGTCGTAATCGGAAGGTCGTTAAGGATGGTCCAAATCGAAACCGTCCTTAACACTGTCGATTGTGTAGGCATGATCATAGAATCGTAATCTAGGGGTGATTATGAATTTAATGGAAGGAAATCAAATTAGGTTTAAAGAATGACGATTCGAAAAGAGGAAGATATGAAGGAAAGAACAACCCGTTTATTGAGAAGTTGCTAACTAGGAATAAGGCACAAATTGATTTAGAAACTTTATAGTCGTATGCCAATAAAAGACGTAGCCCATATGGTATTCGAATATCGTAAACATATCTGAAGTCGTTTTACCGAGAGTTTATGCCTCGCCAGTGTACAGCTAGCTGCAATAAACTCTTGGTTACATGACTCAAATGAGGATACGGTAATGAATACCCTATCAACTCTATCCAATCTTGACATAATAATTCAAGGATAAAAATTTGGGTAACTAGGCTATAGTTTTTAATGACATTCAAAAACTCACGCTTACCTGAAATTATTTCAACTTGGGGAACATGCCACGCCAGTGCGCTACTGGCTGCAGTGAACCCGTAGTCTCGATAATTCAAATAAGTGGCGACAGTGCGCTGCTGTCTTGCCGTCGCAAGTCAACGAACATTCTTTTAACTATACTTTATGAAATTTCAAAGGAGGTTCTAGAATTTCAAACAAGTTCTAAGAGGGTATAAGTACCTGTCCTTCAAGTATGAATATTAAGTCTTGAAAAGAAAATAATTAGTTAGGAAGGATAACTCTTGAATCCAAAAACTTAACTTGAGATTAATGTATAGACAATTGAGTGAGAAATTATTTAAAAAGATATAATCCCTTGGGACCAAGGAAAATATAAGTGATACAAACGCACGATGTGGCGATGTTTAGAGAAGACATAAGATAAAGTTGTACAAATGATCATGATTAGGGAGAAAGTGACTAAAGGCAAAAGAAATATAAACTTTAATCTCTATTTCTCTAATATTCAAGATCGAGGAAAATATGTATAAAGCACTATGTTTGCTTATTACGAATATAATTATACACAAATATATACGTATAGCCTAAGTAAATCCCAAAAATTCCAAAATATCATCCTAAGAGAATGTTACCCTATTTCCAAGTAAAATATAAATTTAAATAGCAATAATATATATATTACATTAATATATAATTTTTAGAAATTATTCGCAATACTAGAAACGGACTACATACATATCTATATATCTACCTGGACGACGTTGGTCACACTACATGACCACCAGGACTTGGGTTGGGTTCGGGCCAGTTTGGAACGATCGAAGTTTCTATAAGCCAATAATCCGAATAAATATATATACATATTTTGGGCCAAGTCACAACTTGGCCTGGTTTTTCTAGTTAGGACACCCTTATGGCTCGGCCTTCTCTATCATGGCTAGAACACTAGTCAAGGCACTCGACTACACTCACAGTGCCAAAATTCTTGGTCATCTTGTGCTCCAAAACTTAACTGTGACTAAGGCCCTTTATAATAAATATTTATAAAATTCTAAAATCACATTTAATTCAAAAAAATAAATAAAAGAATATTTTCCAAACTTTTGGAAAGAGGGGTTACGAATCTACTTACTTCAGAAATACTACCGATTCAGAGTACAATAGTGCATCCTTCTATGAAAATCATCTAACAGGATTTAGAATTTAATAAGGCCTATGTAGCACCCTTAACTACCCAACTGTCAAATTAAATTAGGGACTCCTAGTCCTAACCATTCTCTTAAAATTGATTTACTCCTAATTGTGAATGAGCATTTCCTAGTCGCAGGCTCGCAATAGTACGACTAACTTAAGTACTATCACGAGTTCGCAATCTTTTGCGAAAACTGACCTGCATGGGCCACCACAAATCTGAAGGAGGAGTCGGGCTTCGTTCGTTCCAAATATTACGGGATACGACCAGTCTAAAGAGGGCCTAGAATTTCTTGATGGGGGGGGACTCTTTGGTCTGTTTGGATGAGAAATAGATACCTCAAAGGAGACAATTTTTGGACGTATCGGCTTAATAACAATGAGTCAGTAGTATTCAAACACATTGCTCGTTGTCGGACTCTTCTTAAGGGTTCAATACAAAGGGTTATCTATGACGGGATGAATACTGAGCTATGGGTCGATCCTTGGATAGATCATCGAAGTCTCCTAGAGCTGACCGGAGAATAGTATCAACGGGAGGCAGAGAGGCGGAAGAGAGAGTCCTGCCTCCTACACGACGGTATATGGCAGTATGGGCGACATAGGGTGGCTTCTCGATATTGGACAAGATTATGCTGGTTAGGAATGATCCGAATGGCATGACAGATTATTGGAAATGGAAGGCAGGGCCACCCCCTGGACCGAGTATGGCTGCTGCTCGGGAAGGCACAACCACGATAAGTTCATGCTATGAACTTGTGCGGGAGAAATATCCGGCCATGGAGATGCTTGAGTTTATCTGGGTCCGCGGGTTGGCTAAGAAAATGCAGATGGTCATGTACTGATTACTCCTCCGAAGACTCGTGACAAGAGATCGATTGATGAGATTTGGGATTACTGTACAGAATACATCATGTGTTTTTTGTCATAACCATGATGAATCTATTGATCACCTCTTCTTGACATGTTCGGTAGTAGCAGATATTTGGGAGAAAGAAGTTGACAAACTGTAAGGACTCCATACTAATATGGGGCCTATTCATCTTGCTATAGACGGGCTAATACAACAACAAAGAAGAGGAGCATCGTGGTTCAGAGAGGCAAGAATAAGACTGGTTGCCACTGTTTGGCATGTGTGGAGAGAGCGAAATAGGAGGGTGTTTGAGAATTTAGTCACATCTCCAAGGGACATTTCTCATAACATTGAGCAGGATGTAAACGAGATGAGGTGAGTCACCTCTCCTCGACTGAGCGATTGTATAGTTTGTTAACTTCTCATTTGAAATATAATTACATATTTCAAATATATACATGTATTTTGTGTTCTCTTTTTCCCCACCGGCCACCGGCCCACCGCTACCGTCCCTTTCCTGTCCAAGCTGACTTCTCTTCTTCCCCAGTCATTCTCCTCCTCCTCCGAGCAGATCTCCTTCTATGAGGCAGCAACGACGACGTGGATGGGGACGGCGACGACGACGGCATGCACCTGTGCGAAGTCTAGCTCATGGTGTTTCGCCGTTGAGACGGACATTCGTCGTCGAGTTTGCTGGTTCGCCTCTGGCGGACGTCTCTTGTCACGACCCGCACCCAGTAAAAGGGGCACGAGAAGTGAATACGCCCAGCCTACGCCGCAGTGTCGGCGGTAGAACGCTGTCCTGAGTCACAATATCTAACACAATCTAGAATAAGCTTCGAATGGAGAGTAAATAATAAGTACTCAATCACGACACTAAGATGGAACAGAATAGAAAATCACAAGAGAGTCACAACATAAATAGAAGTCTAGGTGTAAACCACCAGAATAAATCTCAAGTACAACTCATAAAGTCTCAAATAGAAAGACAAACAAAGAAACTAAGTCTCATCTAGACTATGGGCAAGTCCTCAGCGACTGTTGGATCCTCCTGAGGCTCCACGTCGCCAGTGTTATCTAAGCCAATGCCATAATAAGTAGGGCAGAACTCCTCATCATCACCTGTAAAAATTTTAACATGTCCAATCAGGACGGAACGAGCATATATCTCTCACAACAGTTCATATCAGGATTGGACATATAAAGCAAGCTATAGAAAACTATACATGAATCATTGTAAAGAAAGTCAACAAGAGAGAGAGACAATAAAATGAGATATAATATGATAAATAGAGAAATGTAACCATCTACGTGATTTAGAGCATGAATTGGTTATGTAAACGGTTTGGGTTGCACATGGATACAGCTATGGAGTGCACATGGATACCTACTGGGGATAATGATCACATAACCAACTACACTCTCCCTGCCCCCAATCAATACACAAGGATCAATACATATTATGTTATTGCATATGGACAACAACTACTTTATACATGGGGCTCATATGGTCATGAGTGTACATGAATAACACATGAATGCACATGGATAAATATGAATACATGGAGTACATGATGGCCATGATAAAGTACATGAATATGATATACTCGATGTATCCGAGGGGATAACATTGCATGAAAAGATCCAGAGGATACTAATCCGTGTGAACATCGTGTCAGCATCAAGTATACTAGTCTATAACAAGAGAACATATCCAAAGAAGTATGAAAAGATCAAAGAATGTACTCGCCTGGCAAACTGAACTGTCGAGTACAATATCGTAGTTCAGTAATGGCATCATGAGCAGACTCACATCCAGTTCTCGGTCTCCCAAAACTACTATTCGATCCTTGCAAACATCACTAACGAGGATAATACCACCCCCAGTCGTAATCTTGCAAGTCCTAGGCAAGGGTTTAGAAGAAAGCTGACATCTAATGGCAAAATATACAGACACGAAGCTATGGGAAGCACCCGAATCAAATAATGCAAATGCGGGAAAAGAGTCGATAAGAACAGAACCTGCTATCAGATCGCCTACTGCCTCGGTATCCTCTGCTGCCATGACGAAAGCTCGCCCCTGCTAGCCTCTTCTAGTCTGCTGTTGGTGCTGAACAAACTTCTGATGCTGGGTCGGCAAGGGTCCCCTCTGCTGCTCTACTGGAGCCTTAGTTCCTGCTCCCTGTCCCTTACGCCCGAAAGCCTCAGGACACTCCCTCAACTGATGCTCTGATGAACCACAGAGTAGGCACTTGTCTAGCCTCTTCCTGCACTCACTCCACCTATGCCCTGGCTTCTTACAGAAGTCACAAGTGGTGGCCTGCTGCTGTCTTGGTGCCTGCTGACCCTGTCTCTGCTGTGCCTGATGGAACGGCCTCTGCTGCTGGAAGGACCTTTGCTGATGTTGCTGGTGAAAATGGGGCTTCTTGGCCGGTCCTCTACTGCCACCGGCTGCATGTGAATCATGACCTCTCTTCTGCTTCAGCTCCAGATCATCCTCTGCTACCATTGCACCCATCAAAATCTCCTCGAATGTAGCATTCCTATTGCTCTTGGTTAAGGACTTGACTTCCTTAACCAAACCCTTCCTAAATCTTCTAGCCTTCGCTGTCTCGCTAAGGCCCTCCACAAATCTGCTCAGGCGGCAGAACTCCCCGGCGTACTCCTCTACAGTCTGGTTTCCCTGAACCAGGTTCTCAAACTGCGTCTACAACGCGCCAAGTGCAGTATCAGGGAAGAACTTCTCCTTGAAAAGCTTCTTAAAATCCTCCCAAGTTTGCCCCGTAGTACCAACCCTGGGGTCGGTCTGATACCAAGTGCGGGCAAGGTCCTGCATCATGCTGCCTGCTGCTTCCACCTGGAGTCTAGCCGGTATCTCTGCGAGACGAAAAATCTCCTCTATGTGCTCGATCCAGTCGTCCGCGTAAAGGATATCCTCCGTACCCTTGAAGTCCCGCGGCCTCATCTTCTGGAACTCCTGAATACCTGGAGTCCTCGGCTGGTATGGCTGAATCTGCCCTCTTTGGGGTTGGGCAGTCACCTTCTCCACTGACACCATCGCCAACTGGTTGGCATTATCAATGCCCTGCCTCATGTCCTCTATCTGGCGTCACTGCATCTCCATCATTTGTTGTATGAAAGCGAAACACTGTGCCGCATCAACTGTCCCCTGGGACGGTGGTGGTAGCATCCCCTGAACTCCTGGGGTAGTCCTTGGAGCTGGTGGAGGAGCACCCCCAAAAGTAGCAGATGGGCCCACCTGAGCTGGAACAAGAGGTACTGTGGTCCCTGGGGCCTGCTGAGTCGGACGAGAAGTAGCAGACCTCTCAGTGGTATCCCTAAGACCAGAGCGCTACGATCGTATTTCTACCATCCTGAAGACAGATCAAACAAGGAATCAATTTCTGAAAAAGAAGCGAAATTATCAAAGGAGGATAGTTGTTTTCAAAAGGAGACAATTAACAGCAAGAATTGATAAGAGTTTTTCCTAATGTGATTGAGTACCTTAATTTATATCTTATATCCTACTGCATGCTGTAATGATACTCTAATTCGAGTACCACTACGAATCACACTAGTTGTGATTGGACTGGCCTGCATGGGCCACCACTAAAAACGTGTCACGACCCGCACCCAGTGAAAGGGGCACGAGAAGTGAATACGCCCAGCCTACGCCGCAGTGTCGGCGGTAGAACGCTGTCCTGAGTCACAATATCTAACACAGTCTAGAATAAGCTCCGAATGGAGAGTAAATAATAAGTACTCAATCATGACACTAAGATGGAACAAAATAGAAAATCACAAGAGAGTCACAACATAAATAGAAGTCTAGGTGTAAACCACCAGAATAAATCTCAAGTACAACTCATAAAGTCTCAAATAGAAAGACAAATAAAGAAACTAAGCCTCAGCTAGACTATGGGCATGTCCTCAGCGACTATTGGATCCTCCTGAGGATCCACGTCGCCAGTGTCATCTAAGTCAATGCCATAATAAGTAGGGCAAAACTCCTCATCATCACCTGTAAAATTTTCAACATGTCCAATCAGGACGGAACGAGCACATATCTTTCACAACAATTCATATCAAGATTGGACATATAAAGCAAGCTATAGAAAACTATACATGAATCACTATAAAGAAAGGCAACAAGAGAAAGAGACTATAAAATTTGATATAATATGATAAATAGAGAAATGTAACCATCTACGTGATTTAGAGCATGAATTGGTTATGTAAACGGTTTGGGTTGCACATGGATACAGCTTTGGAGTGCACATGGATACCTACTGGGGATAATGATCACATAACCAACTACACTCTCCCTGCCCCTAATCAATACACAAGGATCAATACATGTTATGTTATTGCACATGGATAACAACTACTTTATACATGGGGCTCATATGGTCATGAGTGTACATGAATAACACATGAGTGCACATGGATAAATATGAATACATGGAGTAAATGATGGCCATGATAAAGCACATGAACATGATATACTCGATGTATCCGAGGGGATAACATCGCATGAAAAGATCCAGAGGGTACTAATCCGTGTGAACATCGTGTCAGCATCAAGTATACTAGTCTATAACAAGAGAACATATCCAAAGAAGTATGAAAAGATCAGAGAATATACTCGCCTGGCAAACTGAACTGCTGATGATGAAGTGTAGCTAAACTGGGATAATATAAACCTATTTAAAGTATACACATGTCACAACCAAGTCTAAAATATCAAAAGAAAAAGCTACAATGCAAGACTACATGCTTCTAGGTCCATTTTGGTCAAAGTCAACCCTCGGTCAACTATGGTCAAACCTGGTCAAACCTAGTCAAACCTGGGTCAACTAGTCCGTCTACTAATTTCTAGGTCATACACAAAATTCTAGGTCATTTGGAGTTCGTTTGAGTTGAATTGGATCAAGTTTGACCCAAAGTTGACTTTTGTCAATTTGGTCAACTTGTCGGCCAGTTCGACTAAACTAGGCTCAAAATGATAAACTAAATCTGTCCGAGAACTCCTATAGTCATATACACAACTACAATCTATTCTAAGAGAGTTATCAAGCATAAATATCTATATACATATAGGTATATACACACATGTGTATTTACAATACAAACAAAACCTTAAATCTAACAAATGATGGTGTGTGTGTGTGTGTGTGTCCTGGAGCTTACTGAAATGAGGGTCAAATCTGAGATTAAAAACATCCAAACATAACCATGGTATTACCCAAATTAATATACTATTATATACATATATACAAATAAGAAACTATATATATATATTATATATATATATATATATATATATATATATATATATATATATATATATATATATATATATATATATATATATATATATATATATATATATATATATTTTATATATATATATTTTATATATATATATATATATTTTATATATATATATATATATATATATATATATATATATATATATATTATATATATATATATATTATATATATATATATACAAATGCTCAAATAGAAAGATTGGCAATGGTTTGAGATAATTAAAGAGTCAAAAATCTGGAATTAAATCCCCCTCAACCCATTCTCAATATTATTGCATTAGTAATGGGTTTCAACGGGGTTTTATATATATATAATTAAATATATGTATACATAGCTATATAGAAAGCATATATACTCATAAATGAGGGAAAATTATGAAACAAAACCAAAAGTTGGTTTCCACAAATCCGAAACCTCATATATGTACTGAAAACTCAGAATTTATAAGCTAAATAGCTGGAAATCAAAATATCGCATTTAACTCAAAAATCGAAATTAAAGAAAACTCATCCATTTCACACAACGACCCAAAATGCAATATACACCAAACGAACCCGCGAAACTCGGCATACACATTGGTCTCGACCCATGTGATGCGCTCGTATACTCTCGGGTTCGAAATCGTGTCCGTGTCGGGTCCACAGAACGTGTATCGGAATTTCCCGATACCGCGTGACAACGCGTGCGTTCTCGCTCGATTAAGCGCCGCACACACAACGAAAAGTCCCGTGCTTGTGCACGTAGCTGGGGGGGTCCCGGGGTAGGTCTAGGACACGGTGACACAACGACATGCCGCGCCAAAGCGACGCACGCAGCCCCCGCACCCGCACGGCCTGCTGCGCACGCGCGCGCGGCCGTACGCCCTCGTGCACGCGGTTCTGCCCTCGTGGCTCGCTCGTCGGGCCACGCCACGACTCGGGGTTCGTTCCTCGGGTAGTATAGGTATAGGTCGACATGTCCCAGGTCCTGGAATGGGTCTTCGCTGCGTCGTGTGCGCGCACGAAGTCCGTTTTAGCGACAAAAATAACTGGCTGAATGCACAGTGGCTGAGCGGTGCACGCACGATTTCTCCGCGCTCGCTCAACGAAAAGTCGTAAAATTTTACGAGCATGGGGGCAAAGGTTTCCCCTACGTGCTCAAGAAATTTCACATAAAAATACGGCCTTTGCATCGAGAAACAACCCGCGGACAGCAGGGCACGCACGGCCTCGTGCACGGGATCCGTGCACGTACGTCCGTTGCCCGAAACGCCGCTGATACGTTTTCAAAATCAAATCCGTCTTCACAAAAGTTTGTCAAAATAATATTATCTAAACATCCATGAAGACAGAATCAAAAAATAGCAACTTTCTATCCTAAGCGGCATTTCGTCGAACACGTGTTGTAAAGGACCGACACGTGTCCGATACCGCCATCAAATGAAGTCAAAATCCAACCAAATTTTGTGGGCAAGTATAGGGCACCTATATGAATGCAAAAATGAAAGAAAATCCAGACTTACTATGGTAGATTAGGGTTTACCTATTGAGTGTCCAAAAACTCAATGAATGGAGCCCCTCGGTTGTCGTGTCAGCCGATTTCCCTCAAGAAAAAGCCTCCGCCTCCTTGCTAGAAATGCTCCAGCAGATCCACCTCTCCTCGATGAGTGCAACGGAGTTTGTTTGGGAAGAAACGAACTCCGGATGAAGGAAATATGAGTTTTGGAGAGGAGAAACTATTAGGGTTTCCTTGTGGAGGCTACAATTCCACAAATGAAGAAAAGGGGGAGGGGTTACTGCTGTTGGGTGGCCAAGGGGGTCTCTAGGGTTAGGGTTACACTTGGGCCAACTCATTCTCAAGTAGAAATGGGCCCAAGTCAAAAAGGCTTAAAGGCTAGCATGCAAAAAGGCTAAAATAAATCAATTAAAGCCTTAAAAATAATCTAATGCCTAAAATAAATTCTAAAAATAAAAATAACAATTCTAAGGCATGGTTAGGCCCCTATACATGTCCACTAAGGCTAAACCAGTTGCTAGCACAATCACAAGTCAACATATCTAGAAAATCACAAAATGGCCAAAATGGCTAAAATGACTAAAATACCCTTCTATGAAAAAGTGGATGCTACATCTCTGGCAGGGAGCTCCATAATATAACAATTATAAAAATTAAAAAAAGGAATCCTCCCACATCCAGTAGACGAAGCTGGATGTGGCTGGCCAATTTTTAGGCTCATTTTCCTGCCGAAAGGAATTAAAACATGTCAGACAAAATCCTTTCATGTCCCCTTTCCCATTTGAACCAAACACTGGAAGTAGGGCTGCAAATGAGCCAAGCCGTTCGTGAGCTGCTCGAAGCTCGGCTCGATAAAAGCTTATTTGAGCTCGGTTCATTTAGTAAACAAGTTGAGCTCAAGCTTCATTTTTTAGCTTGTTTAATAAACGAACTAAGCTCAAGCGTAGAAGTACTCGGCTCGTTTGAACTCGCAAGCTGACTCGTTTATAAGTTTGCGAGCTGGCTTGTTTAGAAACTTGTTTAGGAGCTTGTTTAGAAGCTCATATTTGTTCTTCGTTGAATTCTAATTGTATATATGTTTGTATAACAATATGGTTGTGTACATTATATATATATGTCCTTAATAATTGATATTAAGAAACTTGTTTAATTATTTTTATAAATAAATTGTTGATATTATATGTACTTGAATTCAAATCTAACTAACTTGAAATCGAGCCCGTTAAGCTTGAAATCAAGCTTAATGAGCTTGAAATAAACTTGAGCGAGCTTGAAATCAAGCTTAACGAACTTGATTTTGAGCTTATCGAGTTTGTTTATCAAGCTTGAATCTAGATTGTTTATCAAGCCAGCCAGGCTCAAGCTCAAACCAAGCCAAACTCTAGCTTAATATACACAAGCTCAAGCTCGAGCTCGAAATCGAGCTCGATTAATTCTAGTCAAATCAAGCTCAAGCTTATAAAAACTGGCTCAACTTCGCTCGTTTGCAGTCCTAACCGGAAGTCTTCTCCCATGCTTCAAATCCTGTGAGATCACCTTTCCTCTCCCCCACTTCCATTTTATCAAATAGACCCAAGGTCACCAGTCACTGCAAGAGTGGTGTACCACTATTAACCTGTGCATGTGAGAATCATTCAATTGGAATTTTGGAACAAATGTGACTTTTGATTGTACACTTTTGTTTCACCCCTTTTCTTCTTACTTTCCTCACATTTTCCCTTTGTTGAAAATATATTATACAAAACACAAAGGTTTTTGAATCCTAGGGCTGACTGTGCCAAGATAAAGAGTGGTTGGGATTTAATCTTGGTGAATCAACGGTTGTGGGATTTTATGGGGAATCCAAAGAGTGGGGTTTGCACTCATAATGGTTGTGGATGAGCATTATTGAGAGTGGGGTTTATGGGGAATGAGCATTATTGAGAGTGGGGTTTTATGGGGAATCCAAAGAGTGGAGTTTGCACTCATAATGGTTGTGGATGAGCATTATTGAGAGTGGGGTTTTATGGGGAATCCAAAGAAAATTCACATCCAGCAGTGGTTAGGATTTAATATTTTGATGGGGGCCTCATAATTATTATTGTTCGTTTAAAATTGGGGGTCCAAGATTTTGAGGGGGAATACCTTAAATGAACCATGCCCTATGGGCACGGGTTATGACTAGTGATTCCATATTTCTGACACAGACAAGAAGGGGATGAAGGGATTCAAAGTTCCATCCAAAAGATGAAAGAATAATATTATAAAGAGCATCATCTGGGCATGCATGCATGCTCATGCAAGAAGTGGACTTGCCACCTTCTCTCTCAACTGTGTGCTTTCTTCTTTTTCCTCAATTTGAGATGCTTTTTAATACTGCAACTCCCTTACAACATCTCCAACAGAGTTTGGAAAAATGGTTGTCACATACGAATGACAAGTATTTTTTTCAAAAGTACTTCTTCAATACAAATATAAAATAAATTGTGAAGTTGACATGGCAATAACATGACAAGGAGAATGTGAAGCTGGTTGTCTAGATCTAGACAATGCACTTCATAATAACTTTATGTTCACATCATCAATTATAAATAAAATATATATAAAAAGAAGAAGTGAAAAAGTTGTCTTGAAAGTTGAAAAAAAAGTAATTTTATTGCCTTCTCAAACTTTTGCATTGGAGAACACATTTTTATCTTATTATCTTGTGTGAATATCATCTTGCCACATAGAAAAGACATTGTCTTGTGCCTCATGTCACATAGGATTCACAATACAAAAAAAGACAATAGGGTTGGAGATGCTCTTAGCCTTGGCCCTTGGTCCATCATCTTCATGTTTTTCGATTCCCACGAATAAATGAACAATTATTATATGAATTCTTCTTTGACTCGGGTTTTTCTACCAAGCAGAGAGAAGGGGAGAGATCTCCATTCAGATGGTGGAGAATCACTGGGATATGCCAAATGCTCTATTTCAATATTTTAACAAGTCTTCTTCTAATTGGTAGGCTTTTTTTTTACAGAAAATTTACTGTAGGGTAATGGATTTTAATTAAATTGGATGTAGGATACTATGTTTAGAGAAATTTGTGGAATGAAAACATTCCGACAGACCCTCTGGCGGAAATTGGGCGTGCCCAATTTCTGCCAGACAGTCTGTCAGAAATTGAGCGGCCATGACACGTGGCAAGGATGCAGCTTCTGTTCTGATTTCGTGTTTGTTTTTTCTTCCCGCTCACCCAACGGCTAGGATAACGGGTACATCATTCTTTTTTTTGTTTTTTTTCCTCACCCAACGGCTAGGATAACGGCTATATCTCCAACGGTTATATCTACAACGACTCTCTCTTGCTCTTATAAATTGATCATCTTTCTATCAATTTTTTCATCTTCCTACTAATCAGCCAAGAGAATAATTTCATCTTGTTACGACATAATGGAAGAAAATGTACTAATCATATTGTTACAATTTATCATAATTTTATCTTGTTACAATTTCATCTACCTCCCATGGCATCCCGTCGATAATTTCTACGCTCAACTTCTCTAAGATTGAGGCGACCTCTCCTATCAGCCGTATTCTCCGGAGGTACATCACGTCCTTCTTCCTGTGTATCATCAGGTTGAGTAGGCATTGGTGCTGATGGAGTGGTCATGATCTGTGTGTAATTAAGATTTGGAGGGGCAAATATGTTTTCCCATTCAGAAGTCGGTTCTGCACCCCCATTGAGAGGTAGGTTCTGGTCCCCATTGAGAAGTCCCTTGAGCAAATAACTGAGAAGTCTCCACGCCACCCCATTGAGAAGTCCCCTGACCACCCCATTGAGAAGACCCTAGGTCGGCCCATTGAGATGTCCCTTGGCCACCCTATTGAGGTGTCCCTTGGCCACCCCCATTGAGAAGTCCCTTGGCCCCCCCATTGAGCCGAGCTCTCCTCGGACTGTTGATGCGGGACCTCGTAAGCATGTCGAGGTGGACTATCAGGAAGGTCTTCAGGTTGCGTGACATTGTGTCTATCCCGTCGGTGACGTGCATGTTGTCTAACAATGCCAACCTCTGCTACAGGATAGTCATCAGGGATAAGTATGGAAGGGTTCGAGGGAGTCGGATCTGCTTGCATATAATTCCAAATTTCAATAAGTTTTGTTCTCCATGTTTCAGGATTTGGATTATCGATTGCTTGCTTAATACTTGGAGCCTGAAATATAAGATTTGATAGTCCATAAGTAAGTCCTATAAACGCGCTGACTATAAGATTTGATAGTCTATAAGCAATACGTACCATCCCAATCATATGAGATAAAATTCACGCAGACTAGAATTGTCTAGAGCTCGTGGTTGGAATCGAGGCTCCTTATGATAGTATAATTTGTTACTTATATGAGGGGCTCCCCACCAAGTTCTATATGCATTACTCCCAAGTGCTGCACCAATTCAACAAATATGAACATATAATTCAATAATGATTTTAATCAAATAGGAGATGAAAACTAACCATCTTCTAAATCTAACATCGGCTCAGATAGTTCTGCCACACCATGTGTCTCAAATCTGGAATTCCATCCGGGAATCATTTTTCTAGCTCTTACAGCTGCAGTGGCTCTACCACGAGTCAAACATGGTGGATCATCTGGAATAATCTGTTTCATCCCAAACTGCCGCAGAACACGATCGGCGAGATGAAACATGATGTCTCCATGATATATTATATAATATCTATGAAGACTCATGGTATAAGTTGTTCTTTGTATTTCTGGAACATTTTGATACTGCTCATGCACATAAGGTAGCCATATAACCTATTTGATGTCGAAAAAAGAATAAGTAATAGATTAAAAATGTTGACAAAAGTTAATGACCAATTAACGTATTTTACCTCCGTATGCTTTAGAGTATCAAACTGCCCCCGATATAGGGGGCGCTCGAGTGAACACAATGAGCTGGATCTATTACATCTGTTATCCATTGTAAAGCTACCGAAAATTTACCAGCATTGGAATCAATACCGGTAACTGGTCTCCCGATATGAAAATGTTCGTAGGACCAGACCTATTAAACAAAAGAATAACTTGATACAATTCTACAAATTATAACTTTAAATAAAATGAGTAATAATTTGTATACCTGTATTAAAGTCATGCATCCATTTAAATTTTCATAATTTTATTATCTCCCAGCACGCGTACAAAATCTGACATGGAGGTGTATAAATATGCCAACATTGATGCTCCCCATGCATGACTTGTAGGTGCGGTCAAATCTTCCAAGAATGGTAGATAACGTAAGTTTACCATATCTGATGAGTCGGGAAAGACAATCGCACTTATTAAGCCGAGTAAGTATGCCCTCGTGCAAGAAATCACCTAAACATATAGCGAAATAATGGCAAAAATTAATACATGCTAAAATAGCTGCAGCGATACGAGAGAAATATTAATAATATCGGTGATACATACCCGATTTTCATCAACAGATACCTCTTCGTCATCATCGATATGATCTAGATGCATGAAATTGCGACAGAGCCAGGAAAATGAGACTAAGCTTTTTCCTTTTAATTTTGGTGGCTCCACACCTAGATACTCCATAATTGCATTCTCAGCTGAAAATGACTCATTAAATATTATAGGTTCACCCGTAATAGGTAATCCTATAATATTTGCTACATCAGCTAAAGTAATTGTTATTTCACCAACTGGTAATTAAAATGTATTTCGGCCAGGCCACCAACGTTCCACTAGGCTTAAAATTAAATCTCTATCATGACGTAAAAACTGTATCTCGTCAATGTATTTAAATTCGAATATGACCAACATAGCATATTGTTCGCTAGTTAAATTCCAACACCCAACGTTCTGTTCATACCGCCATGTCCCATGCTCTCGCATTCGAATATCGCCAGGATAATCATATAACTATAGAAAAAAATAAGTTACTACAAAATGATCATTATTACTATAAAATAACAAAAATATACAAAATAATAACTTTCATTTAAAATTAAGTATACCTTTCCAGAAAATACTAATCTTGAGATATGACTCAAACGTTGCTGGATAATCTCGTCTGTGGTGGGTCCTCCCGGAATAAGTCCGTCATTTCGACGATCCATCTGTTTTAATACCAAATTCTAAGATACTAAACACAAATAAAATAAATTAAAATTACATTTTTTGAATAATTTTTACCTCTCCAAATGTATGTTAGTCTCTGCTCCTCCTCTTCTCTGCTTCTTCTCTTCTCTTCTCTTCTTCTTTTCCTTCTTCTGTATTTGTTCCTGGAGAAGGAACGAGCATCATTTATAACATCACTCCTCTCTCCCATCTCTTTCATCCCATCTTTCAATGTGCTATAAAGCTGCACTCCTCCATTCAAACACTCCTTCAAACACTCATTCAACATATACAAACAAGGTTGGGGGATCTCCAATGCTGGGCATGCTTCCCACAAACAAAAGCTATCAGAATGCTTTCCACAAACAAAAGCCTGCAAACCCCCCTCCCCGTCTGCGAACCTACCCCCTCCCCTCTGCAAACAAATAGGCATAGCCCTCCCCCCCCCCCACGGCGCTCAATTTTCGACAGACTGTCTGTCGGAAATTGGGCGCGCCCAATTTCCGCCAGAGGGTCTGGCGGAATGTTTTCATTCCACAAATTTCTCTAAACATGGTATCCTACAGCCAATTTAACTAAAATACATTACCCTACAGCAAATTTCTCTAAACATGTCTCCACAAATTTTCTGTTTAAATACATTACCCTACAGTAAATTTTATGTTCTTTAGAGTCTACTTGGCAATATGAAGTAGCGGTTACGAGATATTTTGAGAATTTGGATTATTAACGGTTACGAAGATCCGATTTTAGATTATTTTAAGTAATAATTTTTAAAACAGTCCAACTTATGTTCGCTAATTCATTGATAAATGGTTCTGACTGTTTTTTACACGAATAAAATTACATATGTCCACATAAAAAAACGGTCCCGAGCACAGAAACTATCTTCCAGCACTCCTCGATCAAGAAGTAGAAGTCCACATGTGATCAAAATAATAGATACGCATAAAATAATAAAAATATCTGGTTGGAGAGAAAGATTTTTAAAAATAAAAAAATTTCGAAAAAAAGTAGTCATAATTTGGAAGAAGTAGAAGAGAACACACATGAGAAAGAAAAAAATAGGGTATAGTATTAGAAGTTATTATTATATATTTTTGGTGAGATATAATTGGAATAAAATAATTAAATATTTTAAAATCCACCGATTTAGAGTGTTTATAAAGTCACCCAAAATTATAATTCACCGAAGGAAATTTTGGAACCGTCCAAAACTAATATCTCAAAAAGATTAACCAATATGAATTTTCATAAACGGTCGGCAAGAACACCCATATGTAACAATGTTACCAAGCATAACCTTAGGCCTCGTTTGGTTCGCGGAATCATCGGGTTGGGAAAGAAAAATGATTACTTTCATATGTTTAGGTGTCAAAGGAATTGAGGAGAAAAGGAAAGCGATTTCCAATGGAAGAAAAATTAGGAGGGAAAGTGATTACATCCATCCAAGTAAGGAATCACTTTTCCACATTGAAATATTCACTTTTTCTTTTCAAATTCTTTGGCATTTCTAAACATCGGAAAGAAAAATAAGTGAAAATTATAATTTTTCAAAGGAAAGAAAATACCAAGAAATTGATTTTCTCCCCCTTCCATTCAGCTAACCAAACGAGGCCTTAGTATAGTCTAGGACTTTCTGTAGGGAGTATATTCCAACTTAAAACACCTTAGAGCTCAAAATTCAATTTCCATCAACATTTCATTTCTCAAATCATATTTCACAGTAAGAAAATTTTCTTCTTTACAATTTAGCATAACGTTGTTAATGTTAGTTTTCTTATTATCATGAACTCTAGAAAATAGTCTCACATCCTTATGGTAACTATAAGTGTGTATTTTAATATAAAATAATTATCTTGTTGACTTGTGTACATAGAAAATGATAGTCCATGTGATTGACATTGTGGGGGTATTTTTAGAGGATAAAGATAAATTACCCTAGAAACATTCCTTTTTTCACTCATTTATTGGGATTTTAGATAAACTTCGAAGGCCTTAGCAACATGAACTCGGACGAAGGGCAAAAAGTGGTGCTTTGATGACGTACTTTGTACTAGGGGTGAGCAACGGTCCAGTTCAGCTCGGTTCAAATCGAACCGAATATATAAAAACTGAAATAACCGTAAATCGTATTTCTCAAAACCAAAAATGAAAACATTTTCATAAAAATCGAAAAAATCAAAAAAATCAAACCGAATTAGTTTGGTTCGATTTCATGAACCAATGGGTCGGGCCTTTACATTTTAGCAAATGACTCTATTTAAATAAAAAATCTTCAAAAAATTTAAAATTGTTGCATTTATGAATTATTACAATTATAGAGAGTGAAATAATATTAGCATATATAGATTGAATGTAGAGAGAGCGCTCAAAGATGATAGTGAATAGGAGGAAACGATCAATTAGTATTACGAAAAACATTAGCATATATAGATTGTGGGTAGTTTGTTAAATTATTAAATCTAAAACAGTTTTAGATTCAGTTATTCTGACCAAGAATCGAAAACCGAACGAGTATTTCAAAATTTTAAATTTCTAAACCAGAAACCAAATTGATAATCGAAAACCGAACCGCTTGTCATATTTGGTTCGGTTTCGATTTCTTACCGTTATATTCTCACCCCTACTTCGCATGTATGCATCGGGCGCGAGATTGTGCGCATCGGACGCGAGATGACGCTTTTGTGCTTTATTGCGCTCGTGCGCTCATTATTGTGTGGGTACCGTTTGAGCATGATGCGGGGCGTGACGCTGCGTGACAACACAATAAGTGGGCAGTTTGGCACGTACAATGTGGCTTCTCTGCGGGCACTACACGAGTTCTGCATTTCCACACAGTAACTGTTGGAGTTAAAATTGTGTTGCGTGGTTATTTGAGTTAATTTTCTATTGTAACCGTTCCTTATCTTTTGGTATTTGAACATAATGGTTAGTAATCGTCCCTTATCGGTGGAGATTGTATCCAGATTAAGTAGGTGGTAGCTGATTATGATTTGTCGTGTGCCTCCCATTCTTTTCTCTTCTCTCCAAGGAAGAAGAGATATAAAATATATCTCTATGGGAGGAGAGTTGGCAGCAGCAGCAACATATCCACGATGAGCCGTTCTTTCATTCAGTTTGTGCAATCCGAGATCCGCAGTGAGGGTGACAATGAACGTTCCAGAAGTTCTATTTCGAACTTGTTGTTTCCTGAAAGATTTCGAACTTGTTATTTCCTAGAAGAAGATCGACATAAAGGGTTATTGATTCGGTTCAGTTCGTGTTTGAATTTCTTTTATGTAATTTGGTTTTACAAAAAAAAATCGTTCAATTCAATCGAATGCGCTCTCCTATATTAAAGAGTTTTCAATGAATTAAGAGTTTCATGTGCCTTAACCCTTAAAATAATATTTACTCACCTAAAATTAGACTTGTCAATGGATAAAAATTTGAAACCAATTCGATTCTGTATTCGAACTTTTGGATATTATTCAAAATTTCGAATATCGGATTCGGATATCCGAATTTTTTTTGAATATTCTCTTTATTCGGATACGAATTCGGATATTAAGTTATTCGTATTCGTTAATATATGATCCGACTTTCAATTATAAGTGGTATTAGAGCGGACATCCGGAGGGGCCGGCAAGGTTCGAGCCCCCCAATTGTGTGTGTGCGTGTGATTTCAAAAAAAATTACTAGAGAAGATTAAAGGATTTTATTCTCAACCTAGTTGTACATAATTCAATTTATTTATTACTTTTTTGCCTCTATATTTTAATATAATGTATATATAATAGTAATATATATTAGTTATAATTTACAACAGAAGATTAAAGGGCTCAAATATGTAGAACAATATATATATATATATATATATATATATATATATATATATATATATATATATATATATATATATATATGGCCGGCTCAAATTGAGCATTCTTGAAATTTTCAACAAAATATGAAAGAGCTCAAATAGAGCAATATGTAGAGCAAGTCAGTTGAGCATTTATGGAATTTTTAACAGAAGACGAAAGGACTCAAATAGAGCAACTGATTTTGTTTTCGGATATTCGGATAATAAATAAATTTTTAATATTTTAGATATTCGAATTATTTAGCTGATCGAATCGGGTATTATCCGATATTCGCTAAAGTAGACGGATACGAATCGAATTCGAATATTAAAAGAAGGATACGGATATTATCCTATCCGTACCGATAAACATCCATTGGCACCCTTATCTAAAATGTGGCTAAAATATGAGTGGTGTAGGGATCAAACTCACCACTCCCCTTCATGAAATCCACACTACTCTAATAACCACAATCAAAGAAGGTTTTATACTCTTGGCCTTTTGTTATCAGTGACATGCAGTACTACGATTTTTGAACAAAAATTGTACGGTAAGCATTAAAGTTTTAATTTGTTATGTAAAAGGAACTAAGTTTCCAAAAATTGCATTGGCAGCATCATTACGCCCCAAAAAAGGGCATTTAAATTTTTACACCCTAGATTTGGGCGTTAGATAATTGAAGTTTAGAATTATGTTTACGTTAGTTATTTAGTTAGAATACGTTTAAGTTTAGTTAGAATTATGTTTAGCTTTAAGGGGGGAAGAAAATTGGCGCCCAACATTAGGGCTTTTTTTATCTGGCACCCCATTTTTGGGCATTTTTTTATTCATATTTTTTTTACCGCCAACATACTAATTTTTACAACGGCTATGCAACGTATATATTTTTACAATGTATCTATTATACAACGACTATTTCCAATGGCTAATTTTTACATATTGTATATATATATATATATATATTACCCACACTACTCAAATTCTTCCATTCATTCCAAAAAATTCAGAGAACTCCCCCATTCATCCAAACTTCAACTCCAAAAATTCCAGAAGAGAAATTACTCCTATGCTATAGGTTCTTCCACATTCTTGTGAAGCTTTCAAGAAGAATCCTTGGAAAGAAGTTCTAATTTTTAAATTTTTATTCATGGATCAAGTGTTAACATTAATTTGCTACCATGGAGGTACACTTAGTGGACTATCTTATGAAGGATGTACCACTAATCTAATTTCTACCTAGCGGAATATCTTCTTAGAAAATATATGTAATATTATCGTAGAACGTTTTTCTACTACATATGAATTCGTAATAAGATATTTTTTTTTACTGTTACATTTTTAGTAATAGACAGTGAAGAAGCATGAAACTTTTTATTCAGAACAATTTAGGTGCATCTTGTATAAAGATTTATATTAATCAAGCATTAACAAATATTAGCAGAAATGTTATTTTTACTAGTCAACATGTTTATAATAGCCAAAAAAATTATGTTGGTCCTAGCACTTCAAACCAAATAAATTTATTTGAAGAGAACGTTGATGAAGTTGATAATGACGACTTAGTCGGAGATTTAGACTATTATTTAGACAATAATGATGATAATTTAATGGTAGCACCCCTCAGTTATTTGTTAGAAAAGAATTCACTTCATCTTATGCATTTGTTCAAAATTTTATTAGTGATATAGCAATTCTTCATAATTTTAGTTGTAGAGCTAAAAATAACTATTCTCAAAGAATTGTATATATTTGTGACTCCCCAAATTGTAATTGGAGAGTGTAGTTGGTAACGGGACAATCTTTGAGATTCGTACATTTGAATCTCGACATTCGTGTACTGGTGTATTACCAAGAGGACATCATCGACACGCTACTGCTGCGTGGATTAGTGAAAAAATAATGGGTAAAATTAGAGATAACCACTCATATAGTGCATCCCATATTGTAAAAGATATACTTAGAGATTATCGAGTACATATTACGTATTCTAAAGCTTGGAGAGCCAAAGATCTTGCATTATCTGAAATCAACGGAAGTTATATTGATGCATATGGTAATCTTGAAAAATATTGCTTTACAATTGTGGAAACAAATTCTGGTAGCAAATATTTTTTAAAGACCGTAGAAAATAATGTCTTTCAAAAAATATTTATTTATTTTAAGGCATGTATGGATAGTTTTTTAAGTGGTTGTTTACCTATAATTAGTATTGATGCAACTTTTTTGATATCTAGATATCAAGGTAATTTATTTGTGGCCTGTGCACATGATCCTGACTACCAATTATATCATATTGCTTATTGTATTGCTGAAAATGAAATACCGAATCATGGACATGGTTTTTAAACAATTTGAAAATTTCCTTTGAAAGTTTCTTTGACCGGTGGGATAATATTTCATTCATATCAGATAAGCAAAAAGGATTAATTCGTGCGATGTGTGATTCTTTTCCTAACTCTCCACATTCTTTTTGCATTCAGCATTTTAAACAAAATATGAAAAGCCAATGCAGTAGTAAACCCAAATATCTAGAATGGTTAGATAAACTTGCTCGATTTTATAATGTTCTGGATGCAACAGAATGGTTTGAAAGAATTAAATCGGCAGATATTCGTGTTTTTAATTGGATTATTGGTACCAGTGATAAAAATTGTAATTTCTCACATTGGATAACAACTTATGCACCCTGTTCTAGACTCGATATTAACACATCCAGCATTGCAGAGTATTTTAATAACTGGATTAAGAATTTACGTGATAAACCAATAACAATATTGCTTGATAGTATTAGAGCCAAAATCATAAAAATTCATGAAAAGCATCGACAAAATGCTGAAAATATGGACAGAAACTTTTGTCCAAGGATGCTTAAGACTATGGCTCGCCTCAAAAGAAAGAGAGAGACATCATTTTCAAATGTTGCGTATTGAAGGTTATTTATTTAAAATATTTGATCATGAAACAAGTAGATGTTATGTGGTACATTTAGAAAATAGAATATGTACATGTTTTCGTTGGCAACACACTTTTTTACCATGTGTACATGCTTATTTTGCATGTGAATCTACTAACTTACAAATTGAAAGTTATTATTGTAACACCCATATTCTGAATACGTATTTTGATCAAGCCTGCATATATCTTGGACCTGTATTTTATTTTCTCAGATTCTGGCCTGTAATTGTATTTTTGGCTCGACTTGCAGATTTTGGTTTTCTCGTAAAACGGGTTTTGGCATGACTTAGTTTTATTTTGTGGAGGAGAATTGGTTTAGTTTGGGTTGGTTTAGTTTGGATTAATATGCATTGGAACACCTTAGCCTATGCTCCACCCTCAACACACCACAACCACCTTCATTAAAACTCCACCTACTTTTCTCTCTCCTCCATAATTCTCTCATTTATTTCTCCATTTCTTCTTCTTCTTTCTCCTTCCTCCACCAACACCTTAGGCAAATGCACCTTGCCACCACATAAGAATCACTTTTTATTTGTCCATTAGCTAGATTAGGCCATGGTAATCAACATTAGAACTTGTCATTTTGTGATTTGGAGTTTCTTTTGTTCTAGATCTAGGCTTTTACTATTTTTGGATTTACATGGTTTTGATCTATTTAACTTTGATTTTTGCTTTTTTTTGATGCTTCCATGTGGAAGAGAATTCAATTTTACTCAAGTTAGACCTTTGAAAATCTAGATTTGGCTTTGATTTGACAAAGATATGAAGAATTAAAGTTTTGGAGTTCTTGGAGTTCTTCTCGGGTTGGAGGAGCAGACCTCTCGGCCTGCGCTCTTTAGCGCAAGGTCGATTGCACAGCTCACCCTTTGGTGAACTGCGCATCCCCTCGGCCAGCGCATTGCGCTGAGCTGAACTGCGCTGGCGCTTCTTAGCCCAGCGTTCCCTTTCCCCTTGCGCGCATGGCTCTTGCGCAGTCCACTTCTGCGCAATCCATCCATGCGCCATCCATTCCTGCGCAACCTGATCCAGCAAAATCCATCCATGCGCCATCCATTCCTGTGCAACCTGATCTAGCGCAATCCATCTGCTGCGCCATCTACCCCTGCGCAGTTGGTACCCTGCGCAGCTCACCCATGCGCAGTTGGTACCCTGCGCAGCTCACCCCTGCGCAGATGGCCCCTGGCGCACTTGACTTCTGCAAAACCCGACCCCAGGAACCCTTGCGCAATCCGTCCAATCATGGCGATTTGGTTTTCTTTTCTTTAAGCTTGGCTCTTCTATAGTCCTGTATATTGATATTTTATTAGATATTTTACGCTTATTTTATATCCTTACGCCTTTTGTCATGAACTTGATTTTACTTAATATGTTTGGAATGACTATTGTACATGGCATGGTATGACAAGGTACTAGCATAACACGACAGTGACCCGTAGTGGTGCACTCCTGACATGACCAACCTGACATGATAGTGGCCGTCGTGGCACACTCCTGACAAGTACCCTGACATGATTTACCTTGATAAACTTGATAGTGGCCCGTGGCGGCGCACTCCTGACTTGACTTGACTTGTAACTTGTAACTTGACTTGACTTGATGCTGTTGCGACAGCTAACTTGACTCGTATAATCAACTTGACACCGTGGGTGTTCCTGCTTGCATGCTTGTGCAATCCACTTGTCTTGTCTTGCATCATGTCTAGGACGTGACTCCCTGGTTCCCACAGTCAGGGATTCATACAGAATATGGATTAGGCTAATGACTAGATCAAACTATAGTTCATGGAGAATTTCCAGTCACAGGCAATCTCGTTATCTGGGCGCTCTTAATTGGACTTGTAGCTTGCCGACGAGTAGAGCACATTTCCAGCGCACTGTCATGTGTTGCACCCTCTAAGTCATCTAAGGGTATATCGTCTCCGGGGCGATGTACCCAACCATACTCTCAACCCGCAGAAGGATAACTAGATGGTCTGCAGGGCTTGGGACTGGGAAATTCTCACTTGCATCTTGTTAGTAATTAGGCTTGTGATAACCCTAGTTAGTTAAAGTAGTAAGCCGTAGAATTTGCTTGGCCGTTTGTGAATGGATGACGTCTAGCCCTGTCTAAGCCTTGTCTAGTCCCTGTATCTGGATCCCCTGAGCATGATTGTTTTACTTATCTTAACAATAAATGGATAGAGACAGATGGCTATTCAGGCGAAGGATTACAACCCCGGTCCTTGTTTGGTTTACGGGTTATAATCCAGCTCCCGGAATGGTTCCACGTCCCTAGTTGTATATTGTCCTGTGGTTCTCTTTAATACTTGTACTTTCTTTCATTTTTTTATATTCTGACATGCTGGTTTTGTTCTTATTTCGTGGCCTCCTTTGTGGCACTTGCTCTTTCTGGGGTTTGACCCAGCTGGTTTTGTGTGGCCAGATTTTGGAGCAGCTCCCAAGGATCTTCCGAACCTCCAGCCCGATGGTGGCGACTAGAAAGAACCCGGGCTACGAGTGGGTTTTCTATTTTGTTTCGCTCACTCTATTGTAAAATTATTCTTTTGAGGCGTTTAGCCGACGAGCACCTGTTAGCTCGATGCACTTTACTTACTGTCTGTCTACGGGCTGTAAACATGATTAACAAATCCTAGGGTTGATCATGTATGACTTAACTCTTGCTAGTCCTAGTATTTTGTACGACTAGCTTCATGATCAGCTGATATGTAATATTTGGGACGCCTTTTATTGTATATTTGGGGGTCAAACATCTTGTGATCATATTACTTGCTTGAGATTGAGACAGTAGGCTCGACCTTAAGAGACCGTTGGCTTGTAGTAAACCCTCATATCTAGACAGTCGTGACCGTATAGTTGAGATGTATTCTATTTCAATATACGTAGCTGGCTATATTCGCCCCCACTCTCCAGTATTCTAGTTCGGGGGCGTGACATGGTTTAAGTGGTGGCCCATGCAGGTCTTGTCAATCAAGAAATGTGAGGGTTTACCGAATATATGTCTCAGTCAGTATTCGCCCTTGATCTCCGCCCGTATTTTCAAATCCTTGGAATTCTTGCCCTAATTACATGCTTGTATCGTTGATCTGTCCTGGTCCTTCCTTATTGTTTCCCTGTGTCGTCTTCCTCAGCAACACTGTACCTGACCCTACCGATCAGCAAGGTGGAGCACTTCATGTGGACCAGCAACCAGGAGATCAAGCCCAGCACTCCGAAGTAGCCTCCAGAGTTGTGCCTACTGGAGGAGAACCCCCAGTTCAGCCTGTTCAGCCTGCCGAGTCGGATGATGGCACCTTGGTAGGTCTCATCAGAGCCTTGATAACTTCTCAAGATCGCAGAGGAGATGCCTTGCACCAGACTGTGGCAGATGCTTTGATCAGAGACGGTCATCCAGGGAACAGCGCGGCCAACAGCTTCAAGCGCTTGAACCCTCCTTTCTTCGACGACAGTGAAGATGCGATTGCCGCGGACGCTTGGCTTCAGGATACCGAGGTGATTCTGGAAGCAGCTAGGACACCTGAGAATGAGAAGGTGGCGGTGGTACGCTTGCAGTTGTGGGACTTAGCTCGCAGTTGGTGGGCAGCGCAAGCTATGGGATTAGTGGCACCCATTGCTTGGGCAGTGTTTAGAGAGAGATTCCAGACGAAGTATTTTGATGTTGAAGCTTGGTACGACCTACAGACGAGATTTACCAACTTGAAGCAAGGAGGCAGAACAGTCGACAGTTATGCGACTGAGTTTTCTAGGCTCAGTAGGTTTGCCCCCACCTTGGTGGCGACCGAGTTTGATAGGGCCCAGCGGTTCCAGCAGGGACTGCATTTGGAGATCTTATTGGCAGTCGAGCAGTTTGAGCACCAGACATTCGATGCAGTATTGAGGGCAGCTAGAAGGCATGAGTACACCTCCCAGAGGATCGTGGATAGGACCGGAGGTAGGAAGCGGTCCCACAGTCAGATGCACCAATCATCAGCTCCAGCTCCGGCAGCTAGGGGATTGACCATTGGAACTCTGAGGCGGGAGGCCTCAGTAACGTCGGTTCAGCATTCGACCCCGATGTACCCGCAACAGCAGAAGCAGAAGCAGACTTCCGCGATGGGATGTTCTCATTGCGGGAAGCCAGGCCATGTAGTGGCAGATTGTCGTAGGGCTCAAGGATTATGCCTAGCTTGTGGAGCGGCAGATCACAAGATAGGAGCCTGCCCGAATAGGGGTAGTTCATCCTCTTCCAACCTAACCAGTCCATCGGTTAGGGGACCAGCACCTGTGCAGCAGCAGCAGTACCCAAGGCCATTGTTGCCTCAGGCCCAGGCATTCCAGCAGCAGTATGCCCAGGCTCCAGTGCAGAGCAGGCAGAGAAGTTTCCAGCAGAGGGGACCCGCAGCTAGAGGTCAGGCCATGATGATGGCTATGGAAGAAGAAGTTGCACCAGGTGAGGTAGTGGCAGGTACTATTCTCGTCAACTCCTTTCCAGCATCGGTATTATTTGATTCTGGTGCATCGCATTCATTCATGTCTGCACGATTCGCAACACGGATAGGAGCCCGAGTCATTATCAGTGAGGCTCAATATACTTACTGGTAATGGTCTTGTGGGAGTAGATCGAGTGTTTTCCTCATGTCGGATCGTAGTTAGCGGTAGAGAGTTCCCCGCTAGATTTAAAGAATTCCCTATGGCAGACTATAATGTAGTCCTAGGCATGGATTGGTTAAGAAACTAGTATGCTAGGATAGACTGGCATGTTTGCAGAGTTGTTTTCAGCATTCCAGGAGAGCCAGAGTTCTCATTTTCCAGAGGAGCGGTGGAGCCATCCTCCCCAGTATTGCGGATGGCAGTAGCAGCAGTGTAGTTGCCCCGGATAGTTGAAGAGTTTCCAGATGTTTTCCCAAAGGAGCTTCCAGGGATGCCGCCAGAGCGGGAGATTGAGTTCACTATAGACTTGATCCCCGGGACAGCACCAGTATCAGAGAGAGTCTACAGAATGGCGCCTTCAGAGTTGGAGATTTTGTACAAGATAATTGAAGAACTCAGGACCAAGGGATTCATTCGTGCAAGTGGATCGCCTTGGGGAGCCCCGATGCTTCTTGTGAAAAAGAAGGATGGTACGTCCAGGCTATGTGTAGATTATCGTACCTTGAACTCAGTAACAATCAAAAACAGATACCTTCTCCCGAGGATAGATGACTTGTTTGATCAACTCAGAGGGACTTCAGTGTTCTCGAAGATAGACTTACGGTCAGGATACCACCAGATCAGAGTCAGAGAGCAGGACATCCCGAAGACAGCGTTTAGATCGAGGTATGGACATTGGGAGTTCCTTGTTATGCCCTTTGGAGCAACCAATACGCCGGCAGTATTCATGGACCTCATGAATCGTATTTTTATGCCTTACCTGGATCAGTTCGTGATCGTGTTCCTAGATGATATCTTGGTCTACAGTAAGAGCGAAGCAGAGCATGAGCAGCATCTCAAAATCGTCATTCAGACGCTTAGGGAGCATCAGTTGTACGCCAAGTTCAGTAAATGCGAGTTCTGGCTCGATCACATTTCGTACTTGGGTCACATCATTACTCGAGGAGGAGTGGAAGTGGATCTCCAGAAGATTGTGGCTATCGAGACTTGGCCAGCACCTAGTTCAGTGGTAGAGGTTCGCAGCTTCCTTGGATTGGCCGGCTACTACCGGCGATTCGTTTCAGATTTTGTAAGGATTTCAGCGCCGATGATCCAGTTGACTCGTAAGGATGTGCCGTTTGTTTGGACAGCAGAGTGTCAGAAATCATTTAAGAAGTTGAAGCGAGGTTTGATAACGGCTCCCATTCTCACGCTTCCAGATGGGACCGGAGGATTCACAGTTTATTACGACGCTTCAGGTAGAGGATTGGGATGTGTCTTGATACAGCATGGAAAGGTAATATCTTATGCATCACGCCAAATTCGTGACCATGAGAAGAATTACCCGACCCAAGACTTGGAGCTAGCAGCAGTAGTGTTTGCACTTAAGTTGTGGAGGCACTACTTGTACGGAGATAGAGTGGAGATATTTACTGATCACAAGAGCCTGAAGTATGTTTTCACCCAGAAGGACCTTAATATGCGGCAGAAAAGATGGCTTGAGCTATTGGTGGACTACGATGTGGATTTGCAGTATCACCCAGGGAAGGCCAACGTAGTAGCAGATACGTTGAGCCGGAGAGCCGGAGTTTATTTCCTAACGGCGCAACCAGAGTTATTGGCAGATTTTCAGAAGATGGGAATTGAAGTGGTCCTTCCAACCAGCGTGGCGTTGATGGCCAGCCTACAAGTTCAGTCCAGCATAGTTGAGAGGATCCGGATGGCGCAGTCTACAGATTCCAAGCTTCAGCGGCTCAGAGCAGAGTGTGAGGCAGGAAGAAGGCCAGAGTTGTGCATTCATGAAGATGGTACACTTCGACACGACACTCGTCTTTGTGTACCCAGTGGAGATATCAGACAGAAAGTCATGGCAGAAGCTCACAGCTCGCAGTATTCTATTCATCCCGGTGGTACGAAGATGTACCGTGATATTCGTCACTATTTCTGGTGGAATGGCATGAAGAGGGAGATAGCCCGGTATGTCTCTCGGTGTTTGGTTTGCCAGCAGGTTAAAGCTGAACATCAGTGGCCCGCTGGACTTCTTCAGCCCTTGCCGATTCCAGAATGGAAGTGGGAGCATGTGACCATGGATTTTGTGACTGGATTGCCTAGATCCCCAGCTGGTCGAGATACTATTTGGGTTATAGTTGACAGGCTCACGAAGGTGGCTCATTTTCTTCCATTCAGAGTTGGGCATTCTACGGCTCAGTTGGCAGAGATGTACCTCAGGCAGATTGTCAGGCTTCATGGTGTGCCCGTCAGTATCACCTCGGATCGAGATTCAAGGTTTACATCACACTTTTGGCGTAGCTTGCAAGAGAGTTTGGAAACTCGCCTCCAGTTCAGTTCGGCATATCATCCGCAGACAGATGGCCAGTCAGAGCGCACTATCCAGACCCTTGAAGACATGTTGAGGTCTTGCACCCTCGACTTCGGTGGTTCATGGGAAGATCACCTGCATCTTGTGGAATTCTCGTACAACAATAGTTTCCAGGCCAGTATCCAGATGGCTCCGTTCGAGGCTCTGTATGGTAGGAAGTGCAGATCCCCGCTAGCATGGGATGATGTCGGAGAAAGGCAGATGCTTGGTCCAGAAATGATTGTTCAGACAGTTGAAGTAGTCAGAAGAATCAGAGATCGTCTTCGAGTTGCCCAAGATCGTCAGCGGCATTGGGCCGATGCTCATCGACGTCCCTTAGAGTTTGCTATCGGCGACCATGTATTCCTTAGGATCTCGCCTAACCACGGCGTCATTCGCTTTGGCGTGCGGGAAAAGCTTAGTCCTAGGTATATAGGGCCGTTCGATATCCTGGAGCGAGTAGGAGATGTATCCTATCGTCTTGCTCTTCTGCCGTTGCTAAGTGAGGTACATGATGTATTCCATGTATCCCAATTGCGACGGTACGTCCCGGACCCGAGCCATATCCTGGATCATTCGGAATTGGTTGTTGGTACCAACCTTTCGTATGAGGAGAGGCCCGTGTCTATATTGGACCGGAGAGAGAAGATACTCAAGAACAAGACTATTAACTTAGTCCGTGTTGCTTGGGGTCATCACTCTCTCGGTGAGTCAACGTAGGAGCGTGAGGATGACATCCGATCGCGATATCCCTACCTGTTTGACTCGTAAGGTATAATATCTTCCTTATGCCTTATGTCTTTCATCCCTTGCTTGCATGTATGATTGTCTGATTGCTTGCCTAGTTATAGCTTGCCTGTGATTAATATAGCTTGTCCTTGTCTCTCTAGCCTCTTAATTAAATTCCGAGGACGGAATTCTTTTAAGGTGGGTAGAGTTGTAACACCCATATTCTGAATACGTATTTTGATCAAGCCTGCATATATCTTGGACCTGTATTTTATTTTCTCAGATTCTGGCCTGTAATTGTATTTTTGGCTCGACTTGCAGATTTTGGTTTTCTCGTAAAACAGGTTTTGGCATGACTTGGTTTTATTTTGTGGAGGAGAATTGGTTTAGTTTGGGTTGGTTTAGTTTGGATTAATATGCATTGGAACACCTTAGCCTATGCTCCACCCTCAACACATCACAACCACCCTCATTAAAACTCCACCTACTTTTCTCTCTCCTCCATAATTCTCTCATTTATTTCTCCATTTTTTCTTCTTCTTCCTCCTTCCTCCACCAACACCTTAGGCAAGTGCACCTTACCACCACATGAGAACCACTTTTTATTTGTCCATTAGCTAGATTAGGCCATGGTGATCAACATTAGAACTTGTCATTTTGTGATTTGGAGTTTCCTTTGTTCTAGATCTAGGCTTTTACTATTTTCGGATTTACATGGTTTTGATCTATTTAACTTTGATTTTTGCTTGTTTTGATGCTTCCATGTGGAAGAGAATTCAATTTTACTCAAGTTAGACCTTTGAAAATCTAGATTTGGCTTTGATTTGACAAAGATATGAAGAATTAAAGTTTTGGAGTTCTTGGAGTTCTTCTCGGGTTGGAGGAGCAGACCTCTCGGCCTGCGCTCTTTAGCGCAAGGCCGATTGCGCAGCTCACCCTTTGGTGAACTGCGCATCCCCTCGGCCAGCGCATTGCGCTGAGCTGAACTGCGCTGGCGCTTCTTAGCCCAGCGTTCCCTTTCCCCTTGCGCGCATGGCTCTTGCGCAGTCCACTTCTGCGCAATCCATCCATGCGCCATCCATTCCTGTGCAATCCATCCATGCGCCATCCATTCCTGCGTAACCTGATCCAGCGCAATCCATCTGCTGAGCCATCCACCCCTGCGCAGTTGGTACCCTACGCAGCTCACCCATGCGCAGTTGGTACCCTGCGCAGCTCACCCCAGCGCAGATGGCCCCTGGCGTACTTGACTCCTGCGCAACCCGACCCCAGGGACCCTTGCGCAAACTGTCCAATCATGGAGATTTGGTTTTATTTTCTTTAAGCTTGGCTCTTCTATAGTCCTGTATATTGATATTTTATTAGATATTTTACGCTCATTTTATATCCTTACGCCTTTTGTCATGAACTTGATTTTACTTAATATGTTTGGAATGACTATTGTACATGGCATGGTATGACAAGGTACTAGCATAATACGACAGTGATCCATAGTGGTGCACTCCTGACATGACCAACCTGACATGATAGTGGCCCGTCGTGGCACACTCCTGACAAGTACCCTGACATGATTTACCTTGATAAACTTGATAGTGGCCCGTGGCGGCGCACTCCTGACTTGACTTGACTTGACTTGTAACTTGTAACTTGACTTGACTTGATGCTGTTGCGACAGCTAACTTGACTCGTATAATCAACTTGACACCGTGGGTGTTCCTGCTTGCATGCTTGTGCAATCTACTTGTCTTGTCTTGCATCATGTCTAGGACGTGACTCCCTGGTTCCCACAGTCAGGGATTCATACTAAATATGGATTAGGCTAATGACTAGATCAAACTATAGTTCATGGAGAATTTCCAGTCACAGGCAATCTCGTTATCTGGGCGCTCTTAATTGGACTTGTAGCTTGCCGACGAGTAGAGCACATTTCCAACGCACTGTCATGTGTTCCACCCTCTAAGTCACCTAAGGGTATATCATCTCCGGGGCGATGTACCCAACCATACTCTCAACCCACGGAAGGATAACTAGATGGTCTGCAGGGCTTGGGACTGGAAAATTCTTACTTGCATCTTGTTAGTAATTAGGCTTGTGATAACCCTAGTTAGTTAAAGTAGTAAGCCGTAGAATTTGCTTGGCCGCTTGTGAATGGATGACGTCTAGCCCTGTCTAAGCCTTGTCTAGTCCCTGTATCTGGCTCCCCTGAGCATGATTGTTTTACTTATCTTAACAATAAATGGATAAAGACAGATGGCTATTCAGGCGAAGGATTACAACCCCGGTCCTTTTTGGTTTACGGGTTGTAATCCGGCTCCCGGAATGGTTCCACGTCCCTAGTCGTTTATTGTCCTGTAGTTCTCTTTAATACTTGTACTTTCTTTCATTTTCTTAGGTCATGCTGGTTTTGTTCTTATTTCGTGGCCTCCTTTGTGGCACTTGCTCTTTCTGGGGTTTGACCCAGCTGGTTTTGTGTGGCCAGATTTTGGAGCAGCTCCCGAGGATCTTCCGAACCTCCAGCCCGATGGTGGCGACTAGAAGGAACCCGGGCTACGAGTGGGTTTTCTATTTTGTTTCGCTCACTCTATTGTAAAATTATTCTTTTGAGGCGTTTAGCCGACGAGCACCTGTTAGCTCGATGCACTTTACTTACTGTCTGCCTACGGGCTGTAAACATGATTAACAAATCCTAGGGTTGATCATGTATGACTTAACTCTTGTTAGTCCTAGCATTTTGTACGACTAGCTTCATGATCAGCTGATATGTAATATTTGGGACGCCTTTTATCGTATATTTGGTGGTCAAACATCTTGTGATCATATTACTTGCTTGAGATTGAGACAGTAGGCTCGACCTTAAGAGACCGTTGGCTTGTAGTAAACCCTCATATCTAGACAGTCGTGACCGTATAGTTGAGATGTATTCTATTTCAATATACGTAGCTGGCTATGTTCGCCCCCGCTCTCCAGTATTCTAGTTCTGGGGCGTGACAATTATCCTGCTCAATTTTCTATTGAAACACTTAAAAGTATTTATGCGAACCAATTCCATCTCCATACACTCCTCAAGGTGAATTGGTAAGAGGTAAAATTGGAGTACCAAAAGTTGGACGTAGAGCCGGCAGACCTAAAAAGAATCATTTTATGACAAGGGAGCTGCCGACAAGAGATATCCATTGCAGCAATTGTAATGGACTTAGACACAACAGGAGAAATTGCACAAGACAACCGACACAGTAAATGTTATTGTATTTTTTAAATGTGTAATTTTTTTGTTATCTTGTAATTTTTGAAATTTATAAAGAGAAATAAAAAAATTGTTATATAGTCCAAAGCAGATGTTGATAGTTAACATGTCCAAAGTAGATGCTGATACAAGTCATAAATAAAATTTATACATAATGCCTGCAGATGTTGATAGTTAATATGGACTTTAATCATTCACCTCTATTCATTCTATCATATGCCTACGGGGAACTAGCCTAAGACCTAGTCGCATTCTCCTAGCTGTCGTTTCCTCTGGTGTCTCCCCCGGCCGTCACGCCCCGCTCCCGTAGGAGCGATCGTCCTCGCTAAGGCGTGATGCCGCACGAGCCTAGATTGCGCTCGTGCAAGGCAGGTTCCATAACGGCCGATTGCAGCGGCGGCGACGGAGTCGTCGCACAGAAGTCCCAAGCTGATATATCGAATATGCAATAAAAATTTAGAACAAGCACACATGAACACAAGTCATTCAAAAGAAACTCTTTTATTGATATTGAATACAAGATTACATTTGTGGGCGCAAGACCAAATTACAAGTCTCTCGTGCTCACTTTTCTCTCATTTACAATTCACTCTGCTCTCTCTCTCATCTCTCGATACAATTGCTTGAGCTAGCGGAAGCTTCGGAAGGCGATGTCCATACATTACGTCCTGTATAAGTCTTCAATCCTCGCGGCCGCACGCTTTGAATCGTCAAGGAACTCCGTGCCTCGACGCATCCAAGCGAGCTCTGCGCCACGAGCTTCTACCTGTGCCTGCACATGAACATTGTGTGGGTTTCAGTACTCAACTGTACTGGTGGAGTGAGCTTCTCGCCCACCCATACATAACCGACACATTCATTTACTTTGTGCAGCTTAAATCCTTTCGATTATCTTTCTAGTCTTGCCTTAGGATCAGTTTTAAGACTTGACGTCTAACCAACTCGACGTACAACGACAGGGTCATGCTACAATACCGTATATTTCGATCAAGGCAGTACCTCATCGCCTAGGTACTTGATCGAACTTCAACTCAGGATGGCAGAGTCGTACCATATTCTATTCGCAATTTAGACATATTCAAGACAATGCTATGCCGAGGAGCAACTTACGCGAACTCGACCGTGCCAAGACCTTTGTTTAAATTCAAGCGCCTCTAGACCAATCCTCGTGCCAAAGATTCAAGTGCCAAGGACGGCAATGGGATAACTCGTGCTGGCCGTGCCGCTAGACTTGATTCGTGCCTTAAGAACTGCTTAGACTTGTACATGCTTCAAGATGAGGCCGCGCCTCGCAAGTTATCAAGACTCATCGTGCTACCGCCTTGTGGCCTTCCTGTTAGACCCATTTGCTAACTTAGACAAGACTTGTGGACCATAGTATCACTTTCATGAACATTCCGACGCCATCTATCGTGCCAAGCACGGTGCCTATGCTGCAGCCCAGTCTTAGGCCCAGACCTTGTATTATCGACTAGACCTGCATTCAAGCTCTAGACTCAATCCAAAGGCATACGCGCGGTGTGCCGCTATTTGCCGACACATCTACATGAGTGGTCACTAGCAATTTTAAGCTATCTTGGACACGGCTCGACGGGGGTATCGGTCCGCCCTTCTAAGGGTAGCTAGCCCCGGAAGCGCCGATACTCCCATGCGGTTATCCGGCATCCTGGTTGAGCCACACTCGCTTCCCCCGGGCGAATGATCCCGGTGCCCCGGTGGAGATCATTCGAGAAGACTATACCTTGTCGACAAGTTGTCCAATGACCATGCAAGACCCAATTCGATCTATCAAATCCTTCCTTAATATGACCATGCATTCCTTTTTTCTATCGAGACTTAACGAGACTCCCAAGCCGGGGGACCGATCTCGTGTGCATGACTTATCGAGACATAGCGAGACTCCCAAGTACGAGGGACCGATCTCGGCGACAACCAGTCGCGTGGACTTTCTTTGTTCGTGGCAAGCTTTTCACTAAACCGACCGTAGCTCGTGCCTTAGACAGACCTGGTTCTATAGGCGACGCTATCGCTCAAGTCGTATACTTATACGACGAGCCTTGTTCTCAAGGGACTACGCGACTTGACAACCGCAGATAGAGCGAGACAGTGCTAGAAATGGCTTCGATAGCCCAACACAACTCTTGTCTAACTTATTCGGGCAACGACTCGACGAGCAAAGGCTACGCCGAGCTTCGCGTCGAGAGGACGTGCTATGCACGGGGTCGACTTGAACAACCAAGTTCGTGTCTAGACTTAGCCAACGAGCCGTGCAAGATGACTTAACTTACGGGACGTGCGAAGGCTATGCCAAGCCTTGCGGACAGGACCGTGCATGCTTGTTAAGCATTCATGCGGACGACGCCTATGACTTAGGCTGATTTGAGTGTCGGGGCAACATGACGGGACCGTGCATGCTTTAACAAGCATTCGAGCGGGCGATGCCTATGACTTAGGCCATTTCGAGTGTCGGGGCAACTTAGCAACTTAGGCCAACTTCCTCCTCCCAAGCCACGGGATCGAAGGATCGTGTGTCATTTGAAAGCACGCTGAGCCGACTTCTATGCAGACCGTGTGATCATTTTCCATGTCCTAGGACATTCCGACCCGACGGGACTATTCCCTTAGCTATGTTGGTGTGTAGCTTTTATATTAGCCTACTTGTGCAAGTTGAAAACACGTGCATTATTAAGTGAAGGCTAAGATGAGGCAAGTTCACCGCAACTACCCCACCTATGCGAGGAGTCACCTCGGACGAGCGAGCCTTCGAGCAGCCATTGCAAGGCTAAGTTCCAACGCCGTCGGCGTTTCGATTTCTCCGATTGACTTTACGGGACGGGGCACTACAACATACACCACTCAGAACAAGTCTCGTCCTCGAGACTTTCCTAAAGGCAAGCCATCCTACCATTTCTATGGCCAAGACTTAATCGTGCCCAAATGCGGGACTATCGCACATACTTCGCCTACATGTTTCTTCGATTCCGAGCCACGCTCGCACTATTATCAATCTTTTTCCCTTAACAATATTTCATCTTCGCGACACTCATCCATTCTTCAAGTCGTGCTTGAACTCATTGTATCACTTGGCTGGATCGTGCACGCATTCCAGGCGTCCCCAAAATACATGCATTCAGCCAAGCCGTATGATAGAGAATTTGTCATTCTCACTCGAGTCGCATCGTGCACATACCCAGGCGTCCCTGAAATATATGCATATCAGCCGAATCTCGTGAGCAGGGGTTTTCCTATCCTTGATTCGTTCAATCCATCCATGTCAATCCTCAAGATCAATCCCTTGATTGATAACTTATGAAACATGGCGTCTCGCCTAAACGCTAGGCCAATCTTTGCGAGACTAAGTCAATGTCAGAATTGAAATCATAGTTCCCTAACAATAATGCCAACACTGACCCCAATCCTAGGGTCAAACCAAAGTCGGTAGTACGGGGTTTTCTACCCAAGCTCGCGTCACTCAGGTTTCTAATCATCGAGCACGATCACCTATTCGCATCAATGCATTCGTTGTGCATATTTGAATCCATTCAAATCACCAACTCTAACCAATTCATGTATTCGATCACGAGGTCATCTAGCTCGACAATACGTTGTGCCCCAATCTCACGCGAGTCCGATTATCCATGGTGGTTCATGAATCACCATGCAACGCACCTGCAGAATAATCATTCTCATCGGGGCGTAACTCTTGTTTGAGTTTAGACTAACTCATTCTCGATACGCGGATTCGGCCTACTCAATCCTCAAATTCAACCGTCAAACCCGCTGATTCATTCTCGAGTCTACCTTCGCGTTAAACCACAAGTCGAAGCAATCAGATTGCCACGCCATCCAAGTTCAATCACTCCCGCTGTATGAATCACCATACCAGCGCTCACGCGGAGTGATCGTCTCAAGTCGGCGCGACGCATGTGCGAGGTTGGAGTTGCGCTCGCATAAGACAAGAATGTCGAAGTTGTGGTTATCGACGAAGCAAATCCAAATGTTATATTTTTCCTCCAAGCCAAGATCTCAGTTCGATAGTCTGTTTGTCATCCGTTCAACTAGAAAAAATCCTCAAGCCAAGTTTATCTTTTTTTTTATACCTTTCAATATCCCGAGTATAGCATCCATCGGGACAATGACATTTGCACGATCGTCTTTCGCTGATTCAGAGTACCCCCGAGTTATCGCATATCGATCTTTGATACGCCTCAATACCATCGACGATATGCGTAACCTGACGATCTTCCTTTGCAACCAATTTCGAGTCGTACAACTGATGCTATTGCCCGAACTGGATGTGCCACCATTCCTCAATATTCAAGATCAAGTTCGATCGCTATTCCTCAAGCTCGTTTCAAGATTGTTGTTCGAAACTCAAGTCATATTTCATTTGCATCAATCCGATATCGTACGCGCGATCCTCTAAGTTTCCTTGATCAAGACCATTCATTTTCATTCATCGTTCCGAAACATTTCGATATCGTTTTCTAACTCCCGTTGCCTATTCACAAGTTGTCCGAACGACATCTCATTCGGGACACACGAAGTCACGATCAACTAAGCGTGACGCGTTCTAAGGTTTTGTGCGATCGCATCGCCTCGCCGATATACTCGTTACTCAAAATCCTCAATCTTGCTCGAATGATTTCCAAGAAAATCTATACACCACTCGGATTCGAGCCATATAATCTAGTCCTCAATCACGTTCGCGTCATTTGCTAAGACATCCTTCAGATTCGTTCGACGAATCTCTAGCGTAATCGCTCACGTCGTATCGACGTACTCAGTTGTTCGCACTAATCCTCAAAATCCAAGTCAATCCTCCATGTACGCCTAAGCGTTAACTCGATAGCGTTCCTATCTATAGACACTCTAAGTATAGCTTTGTTCCCGACCGAGCGGTACTTGATATCGCTCGCAACTCGTTTGCACCAAAAGTTGAGGTGCGCGATATGCGACGCAACTTAGCCAAAAGGCCGTGTGCATAGCTATCCCGTGCGGACTATATTCAAGTTTGCACGCTCAATTTCTAAGGTCGATACGGGACTAGTTAGGCACGCACGCGACATGTTAACTTAGCAAGTGTTCTCTATCGAGTCAAGTTTAACATCGTTCGGCACAAAGGCCTACAGATGTAATTGATGATAGCCTACCGATGCGTTTGGTTGAACGCTTGTACGAGCTTTTCAAAATATTTAGACTTATTGTATGGACATGCCGAGGGACATTCGAGAGAGAGCGCGCACTTCTTTATCAACGATGAGCTTTCAAAACTGAGAATTTCGACGTGAAGTCCAAGGACGTAAAGCCGTGCTCTGATACCATTACGTCACGCCCCGCTCCCGTAGGAGCGATCGTCATCGCTAAGGCATGATGCCGCACGAGCCTAGATTGCGCTCGTGCAAGGCAGGTTCCATAACGGCCGATTGCAGCAGCGGCGACGGCGTCGTCGCACAGAAGTCCCAAGCAGATATATCGAATATGCAGCGAAAATTTAGAACAAGCACACATGAACATAAGTCATTCAAAAGAAACTCTTTTATTGATATTGAATATAAGATTACATTGTGGGTGCAAGGCCAAATTATAAGTCTCCCGTGCTCACTTTTCTCTCATTTACAATTCACTCTGCTCTCTCTCTCATCTCTCGATATAATTGCTTGAGCTAGCGGAAGCTTCGAAAGGCGATGTCCATACATTATGTCCTGTATAAGTCTTCAATCCTCGCGGCCGCACGCTTCGAATAGCCAAGGAACTCCGTGCCTCGACGCATCTAAGCGAGCTCTGTGCCACGAGCTTCTACCTATGCCTACACATGAACACTGTGTGGGTGTCAGTACTCAACTGAACTGGTAGAGTGAGCTTTTTGCCCACCCATACATAACCGACACATTCATTTACTTTGTGCAGCTTAAACCCTTTCGATTGTCTTTCTAGTCTTGCCTTAGGATCAGTTTTAAGACTTGACGTCTAACCAACTCGACGTGCAACGACAGGGTCGTGCTACAATACCGTGTATTTCGATCGAGGCAGTACCTCATCGCCTAGGTACTTGAACGAACTTCAACTCGGGACGGCAGAGTCGTGCCACATTCTATTCGCAACTTAGACATATTCAAGATAATGCTATGCCGAGAAGCAACTTACGCGAACTCGGCCGTGCCAAGACCTTTGTTTAAACTCAAGCGCCTCTAGACCAATCCTCGTGCCAACGATTCAAGTGCCAAGGACAGCAATGGGACGACTCGTGCAGGCCGTGCCGCTAGACTTGATTCGTGCCTTAAGAACTGCTTAGACTTGTACATGCTTCAAGATGAGGCCGCGCCTCGCAAGTTATCAAGACTCATCGTGCTACCGCCTTGCGGACTTCCTGTTAGACCCATTTGCTAACTTAGACAAGACTTGTGGACCATAGTATCACTTTCATGAGCATCCCGATGCCATCTATCGTGCCAAGCACGGTGCCTATGCTGCAGCCCAGTCTTAGGCCCAGACCTTGTGTTATCGACTAGACCTGCATTCAAGCTCTAGACTCAATCCAAAGGCATACGCGCGGTGTGCCGCTATTTGACGACACATCTACATGAGTGGTCACTAGCAATTTCAAGCTATCTTGGACACGGCTCGGCGGGGGTATCGGTCCGCCCTTCTAAGGGTAGCTAGCCCCGGAAGCGCCGATACTCCCATGCGGTTATCCGACATACTGGTTGAGCCGCACTCGCTTCCCCCGGGCGAATGATCCCGGTGCCCCGGTGGAGATCATTCGAGAAGACTACACCTTATCGACAAGTTGTCCAATGACCATGCAAGACCCAATTCGATCTATCAAATCCTTCCTTAACATGACCATGCATTCCTTCTTTCTATCGAGACTTAACGAGACTCCCAAGCCGGAGGACCGATCTCGTGTGCAGGACTTATCGAGACATAGCGAGACTCCCAAGTACGAGGGACCGATCTCGGCGACAACCAGTCACGTGGACTTTCTTTGTTCGTGGCAAGCTTTTCACTAAACCGACCGTAGCTCGTGCCTTAGACAGACCTGGTTCTATAGGCGACGCTATCGCTTAAGTCGTATACTTATACGACGAGCCTTGTTCTCAAGGGACTACGCGACTTGACAACCGCAGATAGAGCGAGACAGTGCTAGAAATGGCTTCGATAGCCCAACACAACTCTTGTCTAACTTATTCGGGCAATACTCGACGAGCAAAGGCTACGCCGAGCTTCGCGTCGAGAGGACGTGCTATGCATGGGGTCGACTTGAACAACCAAGTTCGTGCCTAGACTTAGCCAACGAGCCGTACAAGACGACTTAACTTACGGGACATACGAAGGCTATGCCAAGCCTTGCGGGACAGGACCGTGCATGCTTGTTAAGCATTCATGCGGGCGACGCCTATGACTTAGGCTGATTTGAGTGTTGGGGCAACATGACGGGACCGTACATACTTTAACAAGCATTCGAGCGGGCGACGCCTATGACTTAGGCCATTTCGAGTGTCGGGGCAACTTAGCAACTTAGGCCAACTTTCTCCTTCCAAGCCACGGGATCGAAGGATCGTGTGTCATTTGAAAGCATGCTGAGCCGACTTCTATGCAGACCGTGGGACCATTTTCCATGTCCTAGGACATTCCGACCCGACGAGACTATTCCCTTAGTTATGTTGGTGCGTAGCTTTTATATTAGCCTACTTGTGCAAGTTGAAAACATGCGCATTATTAAGTGAAGGCTAAGATGAGGCAAGTTCACCGAAACTACCCCACCTGTGCGAGGAGTCACCTCGGACGAGCGAGCCTTCGAGCAGCCGTTGCAAAGCTAAGTTCTAACGTCGTCGGCGTTTCGATTTCTCCGATTGACTTTACGGGACGAGGCACTACACCGACAATGGCTGGAAGTCATAATCTTCATACTGGGGTATCTGAGTAGATGGATAAGGTTGGGATATGCCAAATAATGAAACACCAACGTTGTGCATATAAGAATCCCAGTCAAAGTCACTTGAAGATACTATGAACCACCAGGTTGTGATGTGCCCTCGCCCGGCTCTTGATTTATATGTGATCCGGCATAATATGATGTATCTTGTGACCCACTAGATTGTGATGTGCCATCATCTGTCTGTCGATGGTGTGTCCTATGGGGTTGTGCAAGTCTGTGCCTGACAATGCCTACAATATGATCCTGAGGGATTGCCAATGGTAGCGCTGGGGGCCTGTGGAGTTGGATGAGATATTGTGTAGATACGTCTATCAAATCACGTGGATCTACACTTGGGTCCTCGGATATCTCTTCCCAATTTTGCAGCTGAAATTATATTCATACTCAGTGAGATGCGTATAGATCATGATCATAGTGTATTTAAATAAAATTTAGACACATACCAATACATTTACTTGTCTATCCCCACACGCAAACTAGTATCATCCAGAGCTCGAAGAGGGAACCGGCCTATTCAAATTGATAGCGTCGGTTTTGGACGCGAGGAGTCCCGTACCAAAGTACAAATGATTCACTACCTTGCACTGCAAGTTTAAACATAAATTAATTGTAGCATGACAAATATTAAAAATTTATTGTAGGTTGACGGGTTTATTCTGAGAATAACTTACAATCAAGTATCGATGTCATCGGTTCACACAAATGTTCCACCCCGTATGTCTCAAACCTGTTCTCCCAACCTGGAAGATGTGAGCGAGCCAGCGATGCGACTGACCCTTTGCTCCGACTAGCAGGCAAAGGGTCTTGAGGTATGAATTATTTCATCCCGAACTGTCGTATGACACGATTAGCCGGATGAAACATGATATGGGAATGGTAGATGATGTAGTAAATATGCATACTACTTTCAAGTGCACCATCAATCACATACCGAGGTACACTAACTGGTTGCCATTCAACCTATGTGATGTTTAAGTAGTGTGACAAAATATTTAAATATTTAAGTGTGACAAAGTAGTCTATCCAATAGGCTCAGTTAACCTCATTTGCAGACATTGTGTCAAATAGATGACGATAAATTGAGACCAATTTATAAAGCCCGTGAGATGTATCTACATCTTTCGAATTCCATCTCACTTCTGCGGACATGACCCGCTCATCTGCACTGTATCGGGTAAGTGGGCTACCGATAGAAAAATATTCGTATGACCATAGCTGCAGATTAATAGACAATAAAATGATATTAATTGTCTAACTTATATAATCATATATGAAGAAAATTCATTTCAATTATACATGTATAAGTGTAATACATCCACATATATTTGTGTGTACAACACCTTCTGAACCAATAGTAACAAAACTAGTCATCAAATGATAGACATGGGCTAACACTGCGACACCCCATGCATGCTTTATGAAGGTGTCCAAGTCTTCAAAAAATGGCAGGAGGTTTGCAGTAACCTTATTTTTCGTCGCGTTGGAAAATAACAATGCACTGCACAGGCTTAGTAAATAAGCCCTAGTACAACATATGAATGAAAACATAAAGAATATTAAAAATATATTAAATAGTACAATAATTAAAACTATATTACGTACACATTTCTTATCTACAGGAACTGGTGTATTTTCAATGCGATGAACATGCATAAAATTTGTTCGAAGCCAAGTCATTTTGATATCGGAACTAATACCTTAATTCGGTTCCAGCTCCACACCAAGGTATATTCTGATAAGATATCCAACATTTCTTTCCTCTTCAAAATATATAGGGATACCAGTGATAGGTAACCCTAAAATCATGGCCACATCAGCCAGAGTGATCGACATTTCACCAAAGGAAAGCTTAAATGTGTTGCGTCCTGGCCACCTGTTAGGGTTATATACTAAAAGCATCACCTTTGTATTAACTTTATTTTCTAAATTTTTGAATAAGAATCATATGGAAAAATGTTTGCATATTGTATTTGTTGCAAGTGTTAATGCAAGTGTCTGATATTCTATATTATAGATAATATGATGTGTGGTGTCACACAGAAGATCATATTAGCAGTTCTCTATGGAATATATAAATTATAGTTCACAACCTAGATGGACTTGGACAATCCATTGAAAAGATTGTATTGTAATCTGGTATTAGTCTATCTTGACTATAGGTTTACACTAGTACACTTTATGTGTATTGAACAGGACCATTTGAGGTTATTCTCTTTGTACTGACTACATAAGAGAACAAACACCTCTGTTATTATGGATACGTGTGCTCTTAATCCGGATATAATAACAGATATGTATATGCAGCGTGCATTACTTTGACTCATAAAAGAGTGAGATTCATTATGGGTCAACAACCTCTATGAATTGGGTAATAATATTGTATGTATGATGTGTTGTTGATTATAAAATGAATCCATGTCCCGATACGTCGGGTTGATGATGTCCCCTTAAGGAGCTCATAAGGATTGTCATGTAAATTCTGCAGGTGGATTATATCCGACATGACAAATAAAGTTGAGTGGTACTACTTAAGGATAAAAGATGTCGATCAATATAGTTGTCAGTAACTTAATTTGATCGATAGGCATTCGATATCTTAACATGGGGAGCCAAACGATCATATAATAAAAGGAGCCCACAATCATAATTTGAGATTAGGATGGTAGTGCAATAATAGCTCATTAGTGGACCGAGCTACTGTTAATGGGCCTAGGTTGTGTGTTCGGGCTGAACACGGGATACCCAGATCCGTTAGGAGACCTAACCCTAATTTTTCCTCATGGTCCCTGCCATAGCCTTATATATATATATCCTTTATTCTCTGGCTATCATATAATTATTAGAAATAAGAAGCTTTTTCTCTAAATTCGTGATTCAAATAAGGAGAGAAAGGGAGGTTGCCAAGGAGAAAAAAAGGTTGGAAGATCGTCGTCCACACGACGTCCAACCCGAGGAAGGAATACGTGCAGAAGATCTTGGGGTCGTGACTGCTCGAGATTACTAGGAACTGTTGTCTTCTTCCCGCTGCAGATATAATTCGTGAACCCTAGTTTCTGCCTATGAAGGGTTAGAACACGTTTATATCTGTTTAACTTTCTATCGATCAATACGCACACCAAACTAGGGTCTTGGGAATCCCTAGTTCCATCACCACCATCACTCTATCAAACTCCACAACAGATCTCTATCGTGACGCCTTAAATGAATAGCGTCAACATATAAAAAATTAAAAGATCCAACAAGTTCCTTTTGGCGAGTTGTGAGATGCCATCCGTGATGCCAGTCTCCATGCTCACATAATTTTACCGTCGGATAATCATATAACTAAATAATGTCTCAAATTTGTTAGTGCATATCATTATCAATTATAATAATGATAATTCACTTCAACTAAAAATACTTGTCCGTCGAATACCAGTTTCGAAACGTGAGAGCCTCGCTCCTGGATAATAGCCTGTGTAGTAGGTCCACCTGGTATTCAATCGTCATTTCGAACATCCATTTATAAATAAAAAATAGTATACATTAATTTTACCAATATTTAAAGACTTAAAATATACATGAATTGTCAAGTAAAGTCTACACCCTTCTTTAAGGTGTAATTTTTTTTTTTCCAGAATCTTTGAAACAACACTGAAGAAACTACTTAGCTATTGGCTATACTTAATAGTTTCACTAAAAAAAATTCAAAATTATACTTATTTGATATAGTAGGTTGTTCTTCTCCTTCTGTCTCCTGCTACTTTCTTCCTTTATACCTTTTTTCTTCCGCTTCTCTTTTCTTGCTCCGACAAGCAGTGTTCTTCTCTTGCGCAATGCTCTTCTCTTCTCTTCATACCAGTATATAAGCATACTTTCGATCAACAATATAATCCAAAACCTTCAATCAATTTGGTTCGGTCAAAAGCAGCCTCAAAAGAAGTAAAAGTAGCAGCCTTAAACACAGCGCTCGCTGCATGAAAAGAAGAAGAAAGAGCCACGTGGCAGCAGCGAAGCAACACGCGGCAACAGCGGAGCAACACGCAGCAGGACGCGGTAAATAATTCTTTTTTAAAATGTCCATCTTTGAGACGTCAGAAAAAAAAAACGTCCTATTTTGGGACGTCAAAAAAAAGTCCTAGTTTGAGGTGTCCAAATTTATTTCATATTTTATTGGTCGTGGTTATCGGAGAGAGGAATATGGGACATGGTTAAGAAATTTGATTATCTTAACTAGCCGGCTCATAGTTTTGACACCCAAATTTAAGTCATTTAACTTTTTACGTCCTATTTTGGAGCACAATAATGTCTTTCTTACAATTTTTTTAAACTTTATTTCTTTTATGCGATTTTTTGAAACTTCTATACTTCTCGTGCAATTTTCCCAATTTTTAAACTGAGTAGCCTGTGAATCTGATTGAGAAAGGTCAGTCATCCTTTGTCCAGAAACAATATACTATGGAGGGATTGGGGTGACCCACATCCAAGCTGTCACCCGCTCTTTACGGAGAAAGGTGACAGCAAGAACAAAACTACAAATTAAATTAATAGAGTATGCATCTATGAATGAATGTAGGAGGTTGAGAAAAGTCTGTCAGTCTTTACCGATACCATGCATGTTAACTCTTATTATATGTACTTAGAAAAAAAAAGTATTATTAAAAAATTTAAGGGATATTTAATTTTAGGATCGCACATATATATATTGATATTAAGGTTTGGATTTTAAAATTGACCGAAGTTAAAGTTTAAATTTCGAAATCAGTGTTCACGTAGGCTAATGAACAGTACATTCGAAACCAAAATCCTAACATCAGTCAATTTCGCAATCCAAATCCTAATATCCATATATATATGTAACCCCCTAAAACTAAATAACCCAAAAATTAAATTAAAAATTATATTATATTAAAATACATTTTATATAATTTTTGGCTAAATTGTAACTTGATACCCTCAACTATCATTGTTTTTCAACTTGATACCCTCAACTTTTTTAGGTACTAACTTAATACCATATTTTAACTTATATTTCTAACTTGATACTCAATTTTTCTTTTATTCCTAAACTACCTTCCCCCGGCTGCTACTTCCTCCATCCCACCGGCGGCCATCCCCTCCCCCCCCCCCTTCGGCGACAACCCCCTACCCGCCTCCGGTCCCGACGACCCACCCTACCCGTTCCGAGCCTGCGCTTTCGCTCGCATGCACCCCCGTGCGTTGTCCCAAGATGCCCATCGCGCCCCCGCGCTACCCAGCTCGCCGCGCCCCCGAGCGTCCCCGTGCCCACCTGCTGCCACCCTTAGCCGGAGAGAGAGGGGTGGGGGGGGGGGGGGGGGGGGGTTCGGAGGAGAAGAGAAGAGACAATTTTGTCCAATTTTTTTTTCAGGATATCAAGTTGAAAAACAGTGATAGTTGAGGGTATCAAGTTGCAATTTAGCCTATATTTTAATTAAAATTTGTTATATGTATGTTTTTAGTTCTTTAAATATATATGTAGATAGCACGATGTAGTTAGTTTAAATATGATTTCTAATATTAAATATATTTTAATTTGAATTTATTATAGATATATTTATAGGATTTTAGATATATATTCATGTATTTAGAATAATTTAAAAAAAAATATGAGAGACATACATACTTAGAAAGTTTTTAGATTTTTTTTTTAATTACGTGAGGATATGCTACTTAGACGACTCATTTTGAACTCTTTTCAAGCATCTTTATAATAATAAATATAAAGACGAGACTTCTACCAAAATAATCAAAAAAGAGGGGAAGGACTCTTACTAATACTAGTAATGTGCACGTGGAAATGCACGTGCGAAAAAAATATTACAAAAATAAATATAATTTTTTTATAAAAAATTATCAAACCTAAGATTTGAACTCAATCAACCAAGAAAAATATTTTATACCTTAACCACTTGAGCTGGACTATTTAGTTATAAACATATCATATTAGATAGTTAAATACTTAGTTATTTTAAAAAAAAAATAATTAATAGAGTATTTAGATATTTATTTAGTTATTTATTATTTTTTTAAAGTTATTTAAATGGTTGATGATATTCACACGGCTTAGACGGCTCACTTTTGAGCCGTTTTAAAGCATCTTTATATAGTAGAAAATTAGTAATAATTTTTTTTTTTTGTAATGAGATATATATGGAGAAATAATACTTTAGTGTAAATCAGCTTTTAAAATTTATAGCATTGGCAGGTACAGTCTTGGAGTAAGTCCAACAAAACTTCGTACTTGAGCGATCTCTCACTGCTTAGGACAACCCCTTAAGTTCAACATGACCTGCAAGAGGTCGGGGTTGTGGGTGACCCTCCAGGAAATAAAGAAGCGTCTCACAAGAGGTCGGATTAAGGGACAACCAAAATTAGTTCCGGTTAGGACAACCCAACCTTCTGGATGGCCTTGAGCACTAGGATCTGCTTGTCAATAGTAATTTCTATCGATTTTGTAGGATTTTTAAGTTGGTCGTTTATGAAGTGTGTAAAAAAAAAATCAGTTTGGTAAATTTTTCTAAGCCACTAATTTGTTCTGATCAAAAATCTTCCAAAACTAGTGTAGTAGAATTTTTAGTGTCTTTATAAACACTCAAGATTAGTGGATTTTGAAAGTTTCTATTATTTTCTTCCAATTATATCCTCATAAAAAATTTAATTACAAATACTACCTAAAATAGTCTAATACTATATTTCATATTTCTAATATATTAATTATAATTACAAAAACATAATGATCACCTCTCATCATAATTCTTGTGCCACAATTTGGGTCCTTTCTAACATTCTAAGGGACTTATATAAATACTACAAATAAAACTTTTATAAAAAACAAATTCTAAAAATTTGCTTCTTTTTGGACATTTTAAGCGTAGATATTTAAGGAGGTAAAAAAAAAAAATTGGGATCTTCCTATTTTTTTAGACATGTTCGAGCAACTAATTTTGTAAATTCTCACAAACAGGACCGACTGACTGACTACAGTAATTGCAAAGGCCGACATGATTTTCCTATTGTTACTTTGGAACACAACAATTTTGAAGCAAGAGAGGGCAACAAAAGAAAACGATTAATGCGTGTGCAGGAGTAGTAAATGTATAGAAAAACGGACGAGACAGAAGAGCAGTCGACCATCAAATCCCTAGCCAGCTAGGGACGAAAGCAGGTTAAGGAAGGAGAAGTATAGATTCCTTGCTTGCTTGCTTCCTTCCAATAACCAACATTTGAGGAACAATAAAAACAAATTCCCAGCCCACCTAACTATTTATTTATTTATTTATTTTAATTAACTAACTAACTACGACCAAACAAATAGTAATATTAATTCATCGATTAAAGAAAAACAAAAACGTAGGCTACTCCAATTCAAACACATCCATAGTTTCATCATCCACCGTCATCTTTTCCAATTTAAGAGATATTTACTAGTCTTCCACGAAACCCGCACCTACTTCTGTCTGACTGACATGTGGGTCAAGTGACAAGATCGGTCTTTCGATGCATTCACACGAGTCGTACTCAAATAAAATTAAAATAAAATAAATGAAGACTAAAACTAACAATCTGGCCAAGTAAGTAAAGACAATCTTAAAAGGTTAGACAATAACATTTCAGTTCAAACACTCCAAAATAATATAGCTCTTTGCCAAGAGGGTAAAGCCAAGTGTAGCGTGCGTAGCCCTCTAACTTTGTCCCACTTGTCAGGCATGAAAAAACACTTGACACGTTCATATGTTTTTTGTCCATGGAGGTGGATGTGGAGGTGGAGGTGGAGGTGGATTTAGATTCCATAATTCCAATATCTCGTAATGTCTTCAGATTAAGTAGATATCTTAATATCTTTCTCACTCTTGAAATTACGCAACATCACTATTATCAGTATTTGACAATATTAATTCAATATGTGCATAAAGTTTTATCATCAGTCCTTATCCATCTGTATATTATAACTTCTTAAAAAGGATTGATGTTTTAAAAATCGGACCGATGATCGAACTGAATTTTTTTGGTATAAGTCAGACCCAGATTCAACATGGGTTCAAATAGATATTGTTTGGTTTGGTTCAAATAGGATATCCATATTTACTTCCTAGTTTGGTTTGGTTCTTAGTATGTTTGTTTGGTTTAATTATACAACTATAAAGTCTATCAAAACAAACCAAGAATCAAATGGTTCAAATTTCACATGATATTTTTTTTTGAAATTAAAAAAGAAACCAAAATTGGTATGTTCAATTGTGAACAGGTTCACCGGTTGAAGGCCCTTTTTTGTGGGGGAGGGGGGGGGGGGGGGGGGGGGGGGAGGGGGGTGGGAATCGACGGTTCTTTAAAAGACTCGGTTTTAGTCGGACTGGACCGATTTTTTGGCATAAATCGGTTGCACCCGGTCTAATCGTCAGTCTGGTCCGATTCTTACAACACTAAAAATGATGTCTCAATGCCAAGAAACGGCCGCTTACGTAGTAGGGTTTGAGCAGGATCAATATATACCTGGAAGTAAAAGGCACCAATAATGCAATTAAAAAACTTTTGTATCGATCGTCCCACACGATACACGATATGCAACGACTTGCAATTCTTACCGTGTGGATTTACTAATTGATCGAAGATTGTCGTAGGCGATTGATTAAAGTGAGTTGGGTAACTTGTCGAAGGACTCGACCAAACATCGTGCGTTCAATTCGATCAATTGACAACTCGAATCCTATTCAAGATAATCCATCATAAAGATCATTATATCATACTCGAGATCGGGTTGCAATAGTCACTGAACTCTTCAATGATCGTAGCATCACAAGAAAACATATTTTACAATAAACAACAAAAATTTGAACCCTATTATAGTCAAGATGGTTAAAGGTAAACCTTTTTAGAAGCAGTGGAATTAATACATATCCGACCTCTAATGGTGATCCACACGAGCCTCGACACAGCTACAAACTTTCTTGAAGAACACCTTTTTCAATAGCCCTAGACGATCTACTCTTGATCACTCAATCGTCAATCAACTTCTTCGACAACTCCATTATAGATTTCACAAGTTTTATGGATCGTTTCAGAACCCCATGCACAGAACAATGAACCCTTTTTATGTCACGTGTTCCTTGATCATCAATATGATCTGCGTCGAAAATGTTGACATACGGCGAAGCCAAAAGAAGTGCCAAATCATCCGAATAAACAAAAAAGATTGTTTTTCTTGTCGACCAGGCTTTTGCTATCTTTCTTGGTTGATTTTTCACTAAAAATAAATATCCCCAGTCCTCTGTTTATATAGAAGGTTTGGGCTTTGGCTTATCCTCTATTTTGATTCGAATTTGATTCATAACTTATCCAAATTAGGACATTTGATTCATATCAAATATATTCAAATCAATTTAAGATTTCATCCTAATCATATTAAGATTTAAATATATCTTAGAATTAAATAAAAAAAATTAGTTCACAAATTAATTCAACCAAATAAGTGAGTCGGGTAAGTCAAACTCTAATTAGCTCATGTGTTAGCACATGCCCAATTTATTTGACTCAGTCAATTAACTAATGGACTCGAGTTTAAGTAGAACTAATGAATCAACTCTTGGCTCGATTAAATCAAATTCAATGTTTATGATTGAGTTGACTCTATGTGTGTGACCCATTATGCTTAATATCACGATCTTAGTTAATATTGTATCATATCTCAGGTCGAATGGACATCCATAATTACACACAAATGGTTCTAGAACAACTTTCTAAAATTCATCTTCGCAAATCAAAATTTACACCTAGTAGGCTCTCATATGGTGTGTGTAGTTGCAATCACTAATAACCTTCATGTCTAGTTCCGTGAGAATTCTCATAATGTCCCAATTAGATTATGGATGTCCAACTTGTATCTAGTTATATGTAATATGTATTACGATCTGTCATCCAAGTCCCATAAATGAACATAGAAACCCCTTTTTTTATATAACCATGGCAAAGGATTTCATGAGCGTGTGGATATTGTATCGCATATGACATCCCTCTTCTTTTCTTATATGATTATATGCAATTATTGTTGGGTTGTATCTCGTTTTCGGTTGAGCGCTCAAATGGGAGGGGGGTGACAATGAAGTTGGTAATTTAGTTCCATATCGGTAAGGAGGTAGGATCATATGGTGCAGATAATTGGGATCGGTTCAGGCCTTATATGAGAATTTTCTTTTAAGGCATATGAGCGCAATTCAATATCATACCTCATGGACCAACTCTGATTCGGGTCACACCATGTTCCCAACAAGTGGTATCGGAGCCCATGGTTACATGGCTAGTTTGGGCAGCTCTAATTAGTTCGAGACAGATGGTGCTGAATGTTCATGTGTATAATCGGATTATACAAGCTCTTCTCAAGGTGGTGTAGTTGGCTTCGAATGTGGGTTTGACGAGCTCAAGGTGGAGCAAGACGTTGTGGTTGGCACACAATGATGGTATGGATGAACGTGTAGGCAAATCTGCTGCCTTCATGTTTGCTGGGATATGGGATCTGGGGATCATGGCGGAAGCTGGACGATGAGCCTTTGCTGACGCATATGATGGTGGACGGATGGACGGAGGGGGGTGGACAACTGTTTTTAGAAGACGATCTAGCCGTAATCGCAATGGGTGACCAGACACCACCAAGCCTATCCGTCAGAGCGTAAGGGGACATCCATCAAGGGGAACACAGGTGGGGAGAGATCCCCGGCTGATGGGGGGATATGCTATTGGGGGCCGGCCATTGGCTGGGCCCAAAGGACCAGGGTGTGGCCTTGCATCAAGAAGCAGTCCTCGAGCAGTGGGGATCAACGCAAACTCTGCAACACCACGCCCGGAGACGGAGAGCAGATGGCGTGTGAAGCCGACGGTATACAAAGGAAAAGAACCTATTGGGACAACGCGGGAGGTGCACCAAAGCAATAATACGGGCTAATGGAACGACTACTGAAGTTCCTTCGAGCAGGTCATGGGTAGAGATTTGCGGGATTGGAGAGACGTTTTACGTCCCGATCCCGTAGAGTCCTTTCGTCCTCGCTTCGGACTCTTTGAGACCGATAGTCCTCGCTAAGGCGTGATGCCGTGCAAGCCTAAGTTGCGCTTGCACAAGGCCAAGACATGAAGCAAGACAAGATAGACAAGATTGACAATACGCAGCGAAACATATTGTAGATAATTGAAGCAGAAATGGACATATTTCAGAGTACATGCATTGAATACAATAGTAACAAGAAATAATTCTCTTTATTGATTTTATTTGAACAAATTACAAGCTCTCGATTCTCTCTGATACAATGTTACATTCTCTCAGAACTTTACAGATTATAATGATCCCGTTCCCATACATTACATCCCTTTATATACAAAACTAACTCTTGCAACAGATGTCATCTCTTCTAATTTCTGGCTCCTCAGGATGAGGCACAGGCTATCGCTTCGAACTATCCTTCTCGATGCATATTGTACCTGCATGCATACTGATGGTGGGTCAGTATATCAGCATATTGGTGATTGTGAACAAAGAGCTACATTTGTCTGAAACGATTACTGTTCATTTAGTGAGAAAATATTTCTTGTGATGTGATCTTGCTACTTTTACCTATATTCATTTCATGCATACAGAGTCAGTTTATATCTCTTTTGAAAACATCTTTGAAAAGCCACAATTTATTTCAATTCATTTCAAGCATGCAAGGGACTATTCAATTCAAGCACGATGACTATTTATTTCTGTGGAGTGCGTAGCGTGTTTCATGAGCATATTCATTTCTCTTGTTCAAGCAACTCTTAGGGACAATTATCAGCACGATAACATATCTTTTCTTTGGTGGAACATAACATTTTATTGCAACGGATTAATCTCTGCAAGCAATTTATGTAGAAAACTCAAGCAATACAAATGTATCACTTTGCCAGTAATTCTTACCATATTCGACCGTCCATCCCTGCACAAGACAAGGATTAGCAATAAACATGATAAAACCAATATTTTTCCCTGATCATCTTTGCATCGTTAGCTCTTAGCAAAATATATGATAGACACATGCAGACCGATTGGCAGCTGTGGTTCTCCGGTTCAGCTTTGCACCAATCCACACTTATCTATATGATGGTCCATAGGAAATCCATGATTAGCTGCTGTGACTCTTGCGTTCATCTCGTCGCTAAGGACATTGATGCAACACCCGAGGTCCTTGTACCTCTAGGTGTCTAGACAATCTCTCCTAGACCGATCAGCTCCCAGTGCCCTAGAAACCGTCGAGAGATCTAGTAACCTTGTATACAAGTTGTCCGAGACCAATGCATGAATACAACATCTAGCAGATAAACTCTTTGAGGGCAATGATTCATCTTTTTCTATGTCAATCTTTGTAACAACAGAGCCATGACTCTGCCTTCTCTCTTTGTAACAATAGAGCTTTGACTCTGTCTTCTTTCTTTTCTTTGATCTCAGAGCCGAAGCTCCTACATAATTCTTTTTCTTTGTAACATATACAAGTTCGTCTGTACATGTCTAGCATTCAGGGCATATTTGAAGGACAAGCAATTATTCCTTTCTTTGAAACATGATAGCAGTTCTGTTCAGATTAAGCATAAATATTCTTTCTTTGTAAGTATACGAATTCAGGACATGTGAGCAATCTCTTTTCTCTTCTTATTAAACATGGCAATAGTTCTCTCTTTTGAGACAATATCTCTAACTTGTTTAACATGGCAGGCATCTCGTTTGATTTAACATAGCAAACATTCATTTCTTTTTATCAGGCAACAATCTTTCTTTAGCATACAGGCATCAGTTCGTTTCTTATTAGCAGACAACAATTCTTCTTAGCATACAGGTTATATCTTTTCTTTTCTTAGCATGGCAACATATGGATTCTCTTATAAGCATACTCAATGATTTACTGTCTTATTATTAACAATAGCATTCAATCAAAAACTCAGATTCTTATTAGGCGTAAGCGAATCAGCAAATGAGACTTCATCCACTCACCCAGATCAATCATCTTCTGTTGCAGAGCCAGCAATCCGATCTTTCTGTCTATCTAGTGCCTTCGCGGAGCGGGACACTACAAGACGACTGGCAATTCATCGATCGGATACGTGGAATCGCCTATGGTGGGGAATAAATTGAGAGCAATTTTCCCTGCGAAAGAGATCGAGGAGGTCGCCGAGTTCTGGAAAAATATACTTATCCTATATGTCTTGGGTAACAGACCCTTCTATGGCCAAATCAGATCTTACGTCCATTGGGTCTGGCAACCTAAAAGGAGTATGGAAATCTTTGCTAAAGAGAATGGTTTCTATTTCGTAAAGCTTGGACTCCGAAAGGATGTTGATAGGATCATTCAAGGTGGCCCATGGACGTTCGATGTTAGGCTTATTATATTAAAGGATGGACGTCTGAATCCACGTGTGAGAAAGATATTCTGCATGCAGTGCCAGTATGGATACGGCTTCCTAACTTTTCTGTTAAATACTGGAGCCTTCCTCTACTTGGTAGGTTGGCTAGTCTGATTGGTACCCCTATCAAAGCTGACGATGCTACCACCAATCGAACCCGATTGATGTATGCTCGGATGTTTGTCAAAATAGGAGCAAAAATTTCTCTCCTAAGGATACTTGAATATGAGGTGCCGAGTGGCGAGATTCTTCAACATGTTGTGGAATATGAATGGGTCCCCCTGAGCTGCTCTTCTTGTATTTGTTTTGGGCACTCGACCAAGGCTTGCTCAACGGTAAGCACTGGTTGGGATCGGCAGGGTGACTGTGCTCTCCCGCAGGATATCCAATCGGGAGGTCTCCATGCCCGGACTTCTCCGGACCACGGGGAGGGGAATGTGGACATGGAGGAGGAGGTGGTTCCTTCACTTAATGAGAACTCAGTTCCTGGATCGGGCGGAGGGATGATCATCTCTGGGGCAGAACAAAACCAATTGGTCATATTTGGAGCCCAAGGAGGGGTAGCTACCAGGGCTATGCACGCATCTTCAAGTAGCGAAACCCGATATACAGTACGTGATGAGCCGTTTGTTAGCCGAAAGTGCCATGCGGGCTCTACTCATGAAGAGCCAGTAGGTCGAGACCATGATTCTTTCCAGACATAATTAGCTCTCTGTGTTGATAATCCTAAGTGGGAAGCCATGTTGAAGGAGAAGGTAGCGGCCCATGAGGTTACCGTTCATGATGGCAATGAAGATGAACATATGGCACAGACGTATCCAGCTTCTCCCCAGGAGGTTGGTATTGGCAGTATACTGGGGAACTCGATCTCCATTAATCATCAATGACGATCATCGCATGGAATGTGCATGGGGTATGTGTGCTGAGCAGGTGGAAGAAGGTAAGCAAAAACCTAAATATGGCTGATTGTACGATTAATATTTTACTGGAAACTAAAATAAAGCAGGAACAACTACTAGTACGTAGAACGCCTCCTAGGGTACAGGCGAACAATCTTGCGCTATATGGGATGGCAAGAATATGGGCTCGATGGGACAGTCATGTCTGGGTTGGTAAAGTCATCCATATGACGGAGCAGCTATTAACTATTCACTTCTCCAATATTGGTGGCCTTAATTTTATACTCGGAGCGGTGTATGGTGTAGGTCCTAAAAATCAAGTTGCACCCATCAAAAAAGCAATGAAAACCAAATTGCGCACCCTTCAATGAACTGTGCAGGAGACGGACTGTGCACCAAATCAACTGCACGAGGCCGAACCGCGCTAACATCCAAGCGCACAATGCTGACGTGGCAACGTCATCATTACCTGACACAAAATCAGATTTTCTGACAACTGACAGCCCGAAAAGCGAAGAGTCTGTTCGTTTCTCGAGCCGTGCCGCATTTTAGGACAGCTGTACAGCCAGCACAATCTGCCAGCCCAACCGAAGCATAGTCTGCCAGATCCTCTTCAGCGCAGTTCGATCCCAGCGCAGTCTGAAGCTAGCACAGTTCAAGAGGCACAATCCATCAAGATAACTTGATATTTTACACGTGGCCTACATGTCATCAATTGCTCACCACGTGGCAACCGTCTGTACACGACCATGCGTATTTCAATCAAACAATGCCACGCGTCTAATACAGTGGAGCCACGATCGAGTAACTGCCAGCGCAGTTTACTGCTTGTGCAGTCCAATGCTTGCGCAATCCAGCCTGCGTAATCCAGAAATAACTACTAATTAGTTATTTTCCAGAACTCTATAAATAGAGTTTCAAGTCCTTCATTATGAAGATCATTCCAGATTATTCAAGATCATCAGAGAGATCAGGAGTTCTTGCCCAAGTGCTGATGCATTCTTCTGAGGCTATTGTCTTCACAGTTCACATCGTCCAAGGGATAAAGCGATCGTCTTCAGATCGGATTCCTATAGTTGTACTTTCCCATAATTTAATTATAATCTTCTTACAAAGTTTGTGAAATAAAAAGAACTTTTGTTTTTGCAAACAAAACGGCGACTTTGCTGGGGACAACTTTCTCCTCCGACGAGGAAGTGACAACTCAATGTGACGTTGCGTCTATCGGAAAGACGCAGAAAACGCTGGTTGTGAAGGTCAACCAGACTGTCTACGAGGCGATGATCAACTCCGGGGCTACTCGTCGTACTGTAACCTCTGCCAAGAGCAAGGTTCGTTCACTGTGGACTCCAAAGTCCTCTGCGCAGTCCTCTGCACAATCATCTGTGCAACCTGCTGTCTCTGCTGCTAAGGAGCCACTGGCCACTTCTGCTTCTGCACAAAACACCACTCGTGCTACCAAAGTACAAGCCAGAACTCCTGTGCAGTGTACTGCTCCTCTTGCTGCTGCGCAAGCCACTTCCTATGCTGCTATGGCAAAGTCCAAGACTCCTCTCCCCCTGGCGCAGTTGGTAACCTCCTTCCCTCCTGCGCAATCCATTGAAGCCAGAACTTCTGCTGCGTAAACTACAGTTTCTATGGCCAAAAGGCCATCTGTCAAAACTCCCCAGGCGCAATCAACCCTAGCGCAAGCTGTTCCAGCACAGTTTAATAGGGATAGTCCTTTGGCTAATCTCCCTTCTTCTCACAGCAAGGAAAAAGACTCTGATCCTCTTCCCAAGCACCCTGTTGCTCCAGCGCAATCTACTGGGGGTAGTCTGTTGACTGTTCCTCTTCCTCCTCAGAACAAAGAAAAAGGCCCATTGGTCTTTTCTCAAACTTTTTCGTTCCACGACTTGGAAGACAACAGAGGGAAACGCTCTTTAGCCAACCCTTCTTCACAAAATAAGGAAAAAGGTCCTTTGGTCTTTTCTCAGTCTTCTCCGATTTTTACCGTAGAAGATCAATCTGAACGTGCCTCGGCACCAATCAGTACAAGAACTCTCTCAAACAAGAGTTCTTCCTCCCTCCCTGCCAAAGGGAAATGTACTGATCAAAGAGGTATTCTGCCTACTCCGGTAGCAGAATTCCGAGATCTCCCAACTCTCCGAATATCCCGCTCAAAACAGGGAAAATTATTGGTGTCTCAGACAGAAACCCCTAGGGGTGAATTTGCTGATCTAAGGACTTATCTCAATAGACCAGCTTCTATGAAACACAAACAACCAATGCCGAAGATGAACTTGCATCAGAGGCAAACTTCCAAGATGAAAAGTCCTGATACCTATGCTAACGAAGTGAGTACTTATCTATATACTCACGGGTCAAAACATCTGAAGAACCGGAACCATGTTCCGAATGTGGTCAAAGAACATATTCCTCAGACTTCTTCTCGTCCCTTCATTGTTCCTGATCTCCGAGAGCACCTCAAGCAAAAACGGGATAATATCCCAACACCTCCAGTTCAGCCAATTGGACACCATTGTAATCACAAGGTTGTCATCCAGTGCGGTAGCCAGACAACAAAACGATCTGTCTTCGATCGTCTGAATTTTGCAACGTCTGAACCAATGTCAGAAGATGAAGACGAAGTGTTGTATGCTTCCGTCAACATGACTTCTCGAGACACTGGGGGTAGAAAGTGCTCCAAGCACGGAAAATCTCGCAGGCCCAGCCAGCGGTACTTAGATTTACTCCAAGAATCTTCTGAAGGAGTATTTCGACATACCCGATCCTGAAGTCGAGACACAATGGGGCATGGGAATCTTCTCCAAGATTCTTCTGGTCATCTTCCTACTTCTCATTCAGGAGATGATTCTTTCTCTGATTATGATGCATACAGCGAAAGTTCTGAACAGACGGTGTCTTCTACTGTACCTAGAGAAGTGACAGCTTATGTTGTCACTGAAGATCCAGATGCTTCCAGTTCAGCAAATCAAGAACAACGAATAGCTGCACTGGAGGATAAGCTGAAGACCATGGATGAAATGGTCGCAAGTATGCATTCTATCATTGTGGCCCAACATACAGTACCACCAACCGCACCTGTTGCAAATCCAGAGATTATAGCGTCATCGGTGCCTGTCAATGTAGGTCTGGGGGTAGTATCTCCTCAAATACCCCCTGTACAAATTCAACCCACACCCAGTCAGTCAGGAGCTGGGGGTAGCACTTACCATGCTGTTCCTCCTTCTAACACTCAGTATGCTCCTTCTGCGTCATCGGAGGACGCTAATGAAGCTGTCAAACTCTTGCATACTCAATTCGAGGCCTTCAAAGAGAAGGACAACTTACAGAGATTGGAGATCAAACAACCCTATTCAGTTGAATGGAAGGAAGTCCTATTTCCTCCAAAGTACAAAATCCCTACAATTTTGCTGTTTGACGGCAAGTACTTCTCTAAGTCAATTCATTAACCACTTTGAGGTAATGACTGTTCAACTTCAGCCAAATGACGCTCTTCTTACCAGGGTGTTCGTCAGCTGTTTAGCCCGTATAGCATACGATTGGTACAGGAGCTTGCCCGATGGCTGTATCACCTCTTTCTCGGGTTTGAAACAAATCTTCTTGGAGCGATTCTACGAGGGAATCAACTATATGACCATGTCGGTCCTTAACAAGATCAAACAAAGCCATAATGAAACCACTGAGAGTTTTATTGAAAGATTCTGCCGAGAAGCATGAAAGATGTCTCCTGGAACTCCGGCCGCTGTCACTATAGATACCTGCAAGGCCAATCTTTTGCCTATCATCAGCATGTGGACGGGGTCAACTCAATTTCAAGACTGGCCATCATTCATTGTCAATGCTAAAGCAGCTGAAGTTAGCGCTGACAAATTCAAGCAGTTGGGGGTACACATGTCTAACCCCGATCGGGATGAACACCCGACAGCTAGTAGCGGTAATCGCCAGAATAACCGCAAGGGTAAAGAGACTCTGAACATCAATCTAAAAAATAAAGAATCTCTGGCTGTCAACGTAGCTCCACCTACGTCTGCTTCTACTCCTTCTGCCCCTCCACCAAGGGAACCCCGTCCGAAAGTAGAGTACTTCTTTGACGAGAATGACACCGTGAGCATCTTCGATTGCTTAATCAAAAGCAATAAGCTCCAACTCCCAGACCCGAAGAAGCCCGACGAGGTCGGTAAGACTGATCATCCCAAATACTGTATTTATCACAGGTTCATTGGGCATCCCACTCGACCATGTTACGTGCTCAAAGGCAAAATTCAAGAGCTAGTCAATGCTGGTGTTGTCACTCTTCAACAAGATGAGAAGACTGTTACCGCGAACATGGTCTCAGTACAGTTCGGTAACTTCCCTCCACAGATGGTACAACATGGTGTCATCCCTATCCCCAAGGTCACTCTTGAGATCGAGAATCTCCCTCCTCCACAGAGTGAAGGTCTCGTCCCTTTATCTCTTCTAACGGTGAGATTATGTGGATTCATCCTGATCTTGTTTCTGACTTCGAGGCTCCTTCTAAGCAAAAAGACCGCTCCAAGGGCAAAACAAAGATCTGCAATATGGTGTCTTTTGACCCTATAGTTGACGAGGAAATCCTGTTAGGCACCAGGTCAGGAAAAGCTTATCTACGAGAACTTCCCGAAACTCAAGAAAACCCTGCTTCTTCTTCTTCTGAGTCCGCTCCAGTGCAACCCGCTTCTACTGAGGGCATGCATGCTGTGTCTTCACCGGTTGTAGAACCCATTCCCCCTTAGCCGACAGCAGTCGATAAAGGCAAACAACAAGTCCGTTTCGACAAGCCTTTGAAGAATTTATCTCCTTCTGGACTTGAGAAGCCATACAACTTTGATATTTTGGCTCAACTAGCCAATACACCGGCCAGGCTGTCAATCTTCGAGCTCTTGCGCCTCTCCAAAGATACTCGAGAAACTCTGAGTGAAGCTCTCATGCAGGCGAAAACCTGTCTAACCCTTCTGAAGAAGCCGAAAGCAGAGCCTGTCTCTTGCCTCCATTGTCACAGTGTGTTGGAGTTAATTCCAAACATTACCTTCATACATGATGATATACTGATGGAAGATAATAGGCATGACCGTCCTCTATACTATACAGGATATGTCGACTCGATGAAAGTCGATCGTATTCTGATAGATCCAGGGTCTTTCCTCAGCATTATGCCAAAGACAATGTTAGATGCACTGAAGATCCCAGTATATAGTCTTTCCAGTACAATCACCACCATCCTGGGGTTCAATCAAGGAAGAAGTGAGCCTCTGGGCAAGATTCACCTAAAACTCCAAATTAGCAATCTTCGCACAAAGGTGACCTTCTACATTATAGATAACCATGGTTGCTCTTACAATGCTTTTTTGGGGAGACCATTTCTTCACGAACACAATATTGTTCCTTCGAGTCTCCATCAATGTTTCAAATACGTTGATGACAATGGAGAAGTTCAAAAAGAGGTTGCGGATCTCTACCCTTTCAAAGGTGTCGAAGCATATTATAACGATGCTCGTATGTATAAAGATGAGTTCATGAAGGTAGTACTAGCTCTGGACACTAAAGAAGAACAAGAAGCAGTGCCCAATGACACCCTCATCTTACCTGTTAAAGGGCGTGTTTTTCATCCTCAATCCTCCAAACCACTGGCTATTAACTTGCCAGTCCAGAAGCAACCAACTGATGGCGGTCAAGATCAAAGGGAGCTCACCTTTTCTGAGCCACTTGTTATCGACCTACGTCGTAACAAGGATAAAAGGCAGCTCACTTATTCTGAGCCACTTGTTATTGATTTATCTCATAACAAGGATAAAAGGGAGCTCACCTCTTCTGAGCCGCTTGTTATCGACCTCCGTCGTAACAAGTCTAATCCTCCTCCACGTTCTTCTTCTCCCCCTCTTGTAATCAATCTGACCAAGTCTGCTAAGGCTAAAGGTCCTGTTGTAAATACATATGTACAAATCAATGAAAAAGTATCTCCTTTCCAGTATACTAATGTCATTTATCATGCTAAGTGCTATTTGGATATGTTAGATAGCTTTCAGTCATTTACAATGGGAGTTGTACAGTCTCTTCAAACAGAGGTCTTACTCGAACACCCAGATGATTCATACTTTGTTGTCCCTTCTCGAAAGAGAGGCGAGAGTCCGATACTTTTTAGTAAAGGGCCAGAACAAAAATTCAGTTATACGGATGATAGCAAAAATAACGATATGGGACGTCTCCAACTCCGTCGTTATAGTCAACAATCAAAAAACATCATCCGAAAGATGGGTTATGACTTCAAGAATGGCCTCAACTACGGTAAGGGTAGAAGAACTCCTATCCGTACAGTTGTTCCGGAAGGAAAATCAGAGATGTATTATAGCAGGACAAAAAGAGGTCTCGAATATGCTTCACCTCCGGTATTATCTCCGAAAGTCTCCGAATCCGATAGTGAGGAGTACTCTAACTCTTCTGATTCCATATCTTGGAACTCTGACACCAGCATTGGTTAGGTTCATCGGCTGATCGTATCTTCTAACATGGTCTCCGCCGAACTTCTAGAAGGTTATGACGAAGATATCGAAGAAAGTCCTAAAATAGATCCTTGGGCTCAACGAATGGATACCCAATGGGAACTCCGATTCGAACAACGAGAACCTCCTACCGAAGATCAATTGGTCCAAATTGACGTAGGAGAAAATGGGTCACCTCGTCCGATATTCATCATCAAGAACCTTCCAGAGGCGGATAAGCAAGAATTAATTCTTCTTATTCGAGAATACATTGATGTCTTCGCCTGGAGTTATGAAGATATGCCAGGTTTAGATCCCAAAATTGCCACTCACAAATTAAATATCTTGCCTAATGTAAAGCCAGTTAAACAACATCAAAGGCGATTCAAGCCAGAAATGATGGACACTATTGATGATGAAGTCAAAAAGCTCATAGCTTATAGCTTTATTCGAGAAGAACAACATCCAGATTGGGTAGCCAATGTTGTCCCAGTCTTGAAGAAAACTGGTAAAGTTCGTATTTGTATCGACTTCCAGGATCTTAATGAAGGCTGTCCAAAAGATGAGTTTTCTCTCTCTATCACAGATGTCATGATCGATAACACTTGTGGGTTCGAAAGGATATCCTTCATGGATGGATTCTCTGGATACAATCAGATTCGAATGAATCCTGAAGATAAAAAACATACATCTTTCCGCACTCCTCGCGGAGTCTGCTGCTATATCGTGATGCCATTTGGTCTCAAGAACGCTGGTGCAACTTACCAACGAGCTATGAGTACCATCTTTCGAGATCATCTGTACAAGACTGTCGAATGCTATATTGACGATATTGCTGTCAAGCGTCGTCTATTATAACGATGCTCGTATGTATAAAGATGAGTTCATGAAGGTAGTACTAGCTCTGGACACTAAAGAAGAACAAGAAGCAGTGCCCAATGACACCCTCATCTTACCTGTTAAAGGGCGTGTTTTTCGTCCTCAATCCTCCAAACCACTGGCTATTAACTTGCCAGTCCAGAAGCAACCAACTGATGGCGGTCAAGATCAAAGGGAGCTCACCTTTTCTGAGCCACTTGTTATCGACCTACGTCGTAACAAGGATAAAAGGCAGCTCACTTATTCTGAGCCACTTGTTATTGATTTATCTCATAACAAGGATAAAAGGGAGCTCACCTCTTCTGAGCCGCTTGTTATCGACCTCCGTCGTAACAAGTCTAATCCTCCTCCACGTTCTTCTTCTCCCCCTCTTGTAATCAATCTGACCAAGTCTGCTAAGGCTAAAGGTCCTGTTGTAAATACATATGTACAAATCAATGAAAAAGTATCTCCTTTCCAGTATACTAATGTCATTTATCATGCTAAGTGCTATTTGGATATGTTAGATAGCTTTCAGTCATTTATAATGGGAGTTGTACAGTCTCTTCAAACAGAGGTCTTACTCGAACACCCAGATGATTCATACTTTGTTGTCCCTTCTCGAAAGAGAGGCGAGAGTCCGATACTTTTTAGTAAAGGGCCAGAACAAAAATTCAGTTATACGGATGATAGCAAAAATAACGATATGGGACGTCTCCAACTCCGTCGTTATAGTCAACAATCAAAAAACATCATCCGAAAGATGGGTTATGACTTCAAGAATGGCCTCAACTACGGTAAGGGTAGAAGAACTCCTATCCGTACAGTTGTTCCGGAAGGAAAATCAGAGATGTATTATAGCAGGACAAAAAGAGGTCTCGAATATGCTTCACCTCCGGTATTATCTCCGAAAGTCTCCGAATCCGATAGTGAGGAGTACTCTAACTCTTCTGATTCCAGATCTTGGAACTCTGACACCAGCATTGGTTAGGTTCATCGGCTGATCGTATCTTCTAACATGGTCTCCGCCGAACTTCCAGAAGGTTATGACGAAGATATCGAAGAAAGTCCTAAAATAGATCCTTGGGCTCAACGAATGGATACCCAATGGGAACTCCGATTCGAACAACGAGAACCTTCTACCGAAGATCAATTGGTCCAAATTGACGTAGGAGAAAATGGGTCACCTCGTCCGATATTCATCATCAAGAACCTTCCAGAGGCGGATAAGCAAGAATTAATTCTTCTTATTCGAGAATACATTGATGTCTTCGCCTGGAGTTATGAAGATATGCCAGGTTTAGATCCCAAAATTGCCACTCACAAATTAAATATCTTGCCTAATGTAAAGCCAGTTAAACAACATCAAAGGCGATTCAAGCCAGAAATGATGGACACTATTGATGATGAAGTCAAAAAGCTCATAGCTTATAGCTTTATTCGAGAAGAACAACATCCAGATTGGGTAGCCAATGTTGTCCCAGTCTTGAAGAAAACTGGTAAAGTTCGTATTTGTATCGACTTCCAGGATCTTAATGAAGGCTGTCCAAAAGATGAGTTTTCTCTCTCTATCACAGATGTCATGATCGACAACACTTGTGGGTTCGAAAGGATATCCTTCATGGATGGATTCTCTGGATACAATCAGATTCGAATGAATCCTGAAGATAAAAAACATACATCTTTCCGCACTCCTCGCGGAGTCTGCTGCTATATCGTGATGCCATTTGGTCTCAAGAACGCTAGTGCAACTTACCAACGAGCTATGAGTACCATCTTTCGAGATCATCTGTACAAGACTGTCGAATGCTATATTGACGATATTGCTGTCAAGCGTCGTCTATTATAACGATGCTCGTATGTATAAAGATGAGTTCATGAAGGTAGTACTAGCTCTGGACACTAAAGAAGAACAAGAAGCAGTGCCCAATGACACCCTCATCTTACCTGTTAAAGGGCGTGTTTTTCGTCCTCAATCCTCCAAACCACTGGCTATTAACTTGCCAGTCCAGAAGCAACCAACTGATGGCGGTCAAGATCAAAGGGAGCTCACCTTTTCTGAGCCACTTGTTATCGACCTACGTCGTAACAAGGATAAAAGGCAGCTCACTTATTCTGAGCCACTTGTTATTGATTTATCTCATAACAAGGATAAAAGGGAGCTCACCTCTTCTGAGCCGCTTGTTATCGACCTCCGTCGTAACAAGTCTAATCCTCCTCCACGTTCTTTTTCTCCCCCTCTTGTAATCAATCTGACCAAGTCTGCTAAGGCTAAAGGTCCTGTTGTAAATACATATGTACAAATCAATGAAAAAGTATCTCCTTTCCAGTATACTAATGTCATTTATCATGCTAAGTGCTATTTGGATATGTTAGATAGCTTTCAGTCATTTACAATGGGAGTTGTACAGTCTCTTCAAACAGAGGTCTTACTCGAACACCCAGATGATTCATACTTTGTTGTCCCTTCTCGAAAGAGAGGCGAGAGTCCGATACTTTTTAGTAAAGGGCCAGAACAAAAATTCAGTTATACGGATGATAGCAAAAATAACGATATAGGACGTCTCCAACTCCGTCGTTATAGTCAACAATCAAAAAACATCATCCGAAAGATGGGTTATGACTTCAAGAATGGCCTCAACTACGGTAAGGGTAGAAGAACTCCTATCCGTACAGTTGTTCCGGAAGGAAAATCAGAGATGTATTATAGCAGGACAAAAAGAGGTCTCGAATATGTTTCACCTCCGGTATTATCTCCGAAAGTCTCCGAATCCGATAGTGAGGAGTACTCTAACTCTTCTGATTCCAGATCTTGGAACTCTGACACCAGCATTGGTTAGGTTCATCGGCTGATCGTATCTTCTAACATGGTCTCCGCCGAACTTCCAGAAGGTTATGACGAAGATATCGAAGAAAGTCCTAAAATAGATCCTTGGGCTCAACGAATGGATACCCAATGGGAACTCCGATTCGAACAACGAGAACCTCCTACCGAAGATCAATTGGTCCAAATTGACGTAGGAGAAAATGGGTCACCTCGTCCGATATTCATCATCAAGAACCTTCCAGAGGCGGATAAGCAAGAATTAATTCTTCTTATTCGAGAATACATTGATGTCTTCGCCTGGAGTTATGAAGATATGCCAGGTTTAGATCCCAAAATTGCCACTCACAAATTAAATATCTTGCCTAATGTAAAGCCAGTTAAACAACATCAAAGGCGATTCAAGCCAGAAATGATGGACACTATTGATGATGAAGTCAAAAAGCTCATAGCTTATAGCTTTATTCGAGAAGAACAACATCCAGATTGGGTAGCCAATGTTGTCCCAGTCTTGAAGAAAACTGGTAAAGTTCGTATTTGTATCGACTTCCAGGATCTTAATGAAGGCTGTCCAAAAGATGAGTTTTCTCTCTCTATCACAGATGTCATGATCGACAACACTTGTGGGTTCGAAAGGATATCCTTCATGGATGGATTCTCTGGATACAATCAGATTCGAATGAATCCTGAAGATAAAAAACATACATCTTTCCGCACTCCTCGCGGAGTCTGCTGCTATATCGTGATGCCATTTGGTCTCAAGAATGCTGGTGCAACTTACCAACGAGCTATGAGTACCATCTTTCGAGATCATCTGTACAAGACTGTCGAATGCTATATTGACGATATTGCTGTCAAGCGTCGTCTAAAGGAAGATCACATCCAAGACTTGAGAACTATCTTCAATCTAATGCGCCAACATCAGCTAAAAATGAATCCCACCAAGTCATTCTTGGATGTCTCTAGTGGTAAATTTCTCGGCTTCGTCATTACCTCTAAAGGTATACACGTGGATCCCAAAAAGATCAAAGCCACTCAAGAGATGCATCCTCCACACAATCTAAAAGAGCTACGAGGATTCCAAGGTCGACTTGCGTACATCAGGAGATTTATTTCAAATCTGTCTGGACGTTGCAGACCATTTACCCAGTTAATGAAGAAAGGTGTCTCTTTTATTTGGACTGAAGAATATCAACGAGCATTTGACGACATAAAACAATATCTTATGAACCCACCAGTCTTGGTGCCACCAATCTCGGGCATACCATTCTTAATGTATGTCCGTGCTATGGATCATTCATTGGATGCTTTACTTGCCCAGAAGAACGAAGAAGGTCATGAATAAGCTATCTATTATCTCAGTCGTACTATGATTGGTGTCGAACACCGTTATAGTTCGGTCGAAAAAAAATGCTTAGCTCTTATGTTCGCTGTTCAAAAGACAAGGCATTACATCATTGGACAAACTATTCATGTCATATCCCGAGTTAATCCTCTTCGGGTACTGATGAAGAAACCCAGCACACTCAATTCTCGACTGGCTACATGGGCCATTCTGCTAGCCCAATATGACATGGTATATGTTCCACAAAAATCTGTTACGGGTCAAGCATTGGCGGACTTTTTAGCGGCTCATCCTATACCGGAGACATCCAAACTCTATGATGAAATTCCAGACGAGACATTGGAATCAAATATGATCTCCGAAGAATTTCCTACTTGGCGTCTATTCTTTGACGGTGCATCCAGGATCGGGCCAAATGGTACCATTGTTGCAGGAGTTGGGGTTGTTCTCGTTTCTCCAGACGGGTCAACTATCCAAAGAGCCTACTCCCTAGATGAACCTTGCTCCAATAACGTGGCAGAATACAATGCTCTACTCATTGGCCTTCAATTAGCTAAACAACTAGACATCGAACATCTCGAAGTCTATGGCGACTCTAAGCTGGTAGTTAACCAGGTTAGAGGAACCTATGAAGTTCGTCATCAAGATCTAGTGCCTTATCATAAAGCGACAATCAGCATGGCTACATCATTCAAAGCCTTCTTCATCGAATATGTCCGTCGGGCTTGCAATACTGAAGCAGATGCTTTGGCCAATCTTGCAGCAGTCTTAGCCATACCTGTTAAAAGACAACAGGTGGTGGTTGTTTCTAATCGAGAATTGTTTTGCATCGAAAATAATCATAATATTGAGTTCAGTAATCTTATTGAAGCTAATGTTATCAGTGAAGATTGGAGAGCTTCCTTCATCGATTTCGTGGTCCATGATATACTCCCTGAAGATCCCAAGGAGGCTACGAGTATTCGTCGACGATCTCTCCGATTCTACTATAATCAGACCACCAAAACTCTCTATCGACGGACTTATGACGGTCTTCTCTTACGCTGTCTTACTGGTGATGAAGTGAAGCAAGTATTGTGTGAAGCTCATGATGGTGTTTACGGAGCACATCAACCCGGCCCTAAGCTACAAGATCGTATTCGACGCATGGGCTACTACTGGCCCTCTATGGTGTCTGATGCCATCGAATATGCAAGAAAATGTCGAGCTTGTCAAATTCATGCAGATTTCATCTATCAACCATCAGAATTCCTTCATCCGACTGTTGCTTCCTGGCCTTTTGAATCTTGGGGCATGGATATTATAGGTCCCATCAATCCTCCTTCTTCTAAGGGACATCGGTTCATAGTAGCTATAACCGATTACTTTTCCAAGTGGGCCGAAGCTATATCTTTGACAGAAGTCAAAACCAGTAGCGTCATCAACTTTGTCAAACATTATGTTATCTATAGATTTGGTGTACCTCGACGAATCATTCATGACAATGGACCTCAATTTATCAGCCAGAAGTTTACAAGATTCTGCGATGATCACCGGATTGACAATGTCGCTTCGACAGCCTACAATCCTGCTGCTAATGGCTTGGCTGAAGCCTTCAACAAAACTATTATCAAACTCCTTAAAAAGTTTGTATCTACTAACAAACAAAATTGGAGTGAAAAGCTTGGAGAATGTCTTTGGGCCTATCGTACTACGGTCCGCAACCCACAGGCTGTACACCTTTCTCTTTAGTGTATGGCTGCAAAGCAATTCTACCCCTGGAACTTCAAATTCCGTCCTTAAGGATTGCCATCGCTAATGAGCTGACAACGGAGAACAACGATATTCTTCGACTTCAGGAATTGGAGGCGCTTGACGAGAAGCGGCTATTGGCTCAACAGCATATTGAGTTATACCAAGCCCGCATCTCGAAGACTTTCAACCGCAAAGTCAAAGTCAGAGCCTTTCAGAAAGGAGAGCTCGTTCTAACAGTCAGACGTCCCCTGACTATGACTCACATGAGCAAAGGCAAGTTCGATACAAAATGGGAAGGTCCATATATTGTGAGCAAAGTCTTCTCAAATGGAGCCTATCAACTCTCAGAGCTGGACGGTCGAGTTGCTATGATTCCTATCAATGGCAAATTCCTTAAGAAATACTATGTATGAATGTAACAAGGATTTCATGTAAATACAACAAGACAGTGCATAAATAAAGTTTGATTTTATTTCATCATGAATGACGTTACATAATATCGAGGACGGGAATCACTATCATCCTTTTTATAGACAGGACGAGGACCACTGCCGTCCTTCTCAAAAATATAATCGGCAAAAGAGCCGAGAACATCCTTGCTCGAACCCACCAGGAACTTGCAAGCAGCCATCCTCATGGCCTCCTCTTCTTCAGTCTTCCCTGGTTCAACCAAGAAGTCCAAGATATCCCACGGTGGCTGGGGTGCAGACAAACTTTTATCTGCCTCCGTCTGCTTTGGCTGAGTCGGTTCGGCAGGACGTTCCTCAGTGCCCGCTTCAACCTTCGAGGCGACCTCAGTCTTCTTGGATGCATCTCCAGACGACATCTTTATGTTGAAAAGTGAAAGTGATCATTCCATCTAATTTTCTGTTCTATTTATAGACAAAGATTCGTGAAACAACGAAGCGACGCGTTCTTCGCGACGGTTCGCCCGTTCACTATATTCATCCGACGGTTCGCCCGTTCACTACATTCATCTGATGGTTCGCTCGTTCACTACATTCATCCGACGGTTCGCCCGTTCACTACATTCATCCGACGATTCGCCCGTTCATTACATTTATCCGACGGTTCGCCCGTTCATTCCATTCATCCGACGGATCACCCGTTCATTCAATTCCTCTAACGGTTCATCCGTTCATTCCAATGATTCATTTCGTTCATACATTTTAACGATTTATCCGTTCATTCATATCAGCAACTTGTCATGTATTTGTTACCTTTGATTAAGTTGTCTACTGAAATAATGATATTCAACAAATTATATTCTGCCATGTCCACATTACCTCTGAGCAGATATAATGAATATAATTATTTTCTAAATCAAGAAATATATTATGTCTCGGACCTCTGAATATATTTTCTATCATTATTATTTATATCCGAATGAGATATGCAATAAATAATAGAGCCACAAGGAGAATGTCTTTTTATTGATCAAAATTAAAAGGCATTACAAAAAAAAACATGTCACGAAACAGAAGATACAAAAATTCTTTCTATTCAGCTGGTGGGGTCATCAAACTAGCTATCTGCTGCTTTAAAGTTTGAAGTCGCTCCTCCCGAGAATCCATCACCCGCCTTCTAGCTTCCTCCATTCCAGAATTATCATTAAAAGTCGGTAAGGTTACTAGTCGACGGGAGATTTCAGCTTATGAGTCCTGACATACTCATTTCTTTCGTGGGTCAGAATGTCCAGTTGCTGGACTGCAGCTTGATGTTGAGTAGTCTCTTCTTCCAAAGCAAGTTGAACAATTCTCAACTCTTCTTGAAGTCGAACAAACTCTGCTTTCAGCTCGGCAACTTTCTTTTCCTTTTCCCCAGCAGCAGATGCTATTATTTCCATCTGGGAGTTGTACTCTGAAGACATGGCAGCAAAAGTATCCAAGAAAACCTGGAAATCAGCTTTTGTAACCGCAGCCTCTCGAGACATCCTCTCAAACTCAGCATGTACCAAAGACTCTACCTCTCCCCGATTGAGATCTTTGTAGATCTTAACTGATTCCTCCAACTCATCCAGTATGTGCTCAAGATAAGCAGCTTGAGCTTCATCACCTTGACTTTGGATGGAAGTGATCAGATAACAGGTTGGACCTCTGACAGTGATGAAACCAACATCTTCTTTCTCTATTACCCTTTCTATTAAGGGTCCTAATGAATTGAAGAAAAGGTTGGTGAAAGAACCAATTATAAATCTGTTAGTAGCTATGGCACCGGGTGTAGCAGCTACTCCCATGGACGTTGAAGCAGCAGGTGCCTGCACAGGCGGAAGTTCAACAGCATGAACTGTAGTCTCTTTGGATAAAGGAGCCATGGTAGAGCTGGTTGCTCCTCCCAAATGTTCTTCTGCGAAATCAAATAAACCCCATCAGTTTGCTGTCATTAGAACTATCAAAAAGGATCAAAAGTAAGGGCAATCTTACCATTGTTGGGACCAGTGACAAGTTTGTCATCTACTGACATGGGTTGTAGCCTCGCGGAAGTAGCTTCAGACATTACTGTCTGGCTACTACCCGCTTCAGAGTCACCTGATAAGTGACGGCTACTGCTGGCTATCTTCTTTATTTGCACTATATCAGTACATATTTGAGGAATCGAAGAAAGTTGAATTTATGCATGGATAAAAATTAAGATGTCAGCCATTTAAATCCATAAAAGAAGGGTATTAATATCAGTCAATACCAATACCTCCTTGATGGGTGATAGTAGTTCCTTCCGGTGCTACTTCTTTAACCATATTCTTCTCTGGGGATGCATGTACATCAGCATCCTCTTCTGGATTCAGAGTGTCATCAACAGCCTCTACTGATGTATCTTCATCACTTGTACTCTCTTCTTGTGCTTCTTCACTGTCAGTTGCGGCAACTTGGTCTATATCATCGTGGAAGCCAAAGTCACAATCGTCCAGTACCTCAATCATTAACTTATCTTCTTTGGCACGTAGTGATCGAGAAAAAGTCGAAAGGTGGGCAGTTTCTGTTTCTGGCTCATTTGGCTTCGCAGCCTCATCTGCTGTCTCCGCGATATCCTCCCTGGTCTCTACAACCCCGTCCCTTCTATCTGGACTGAGAGCTTCCTGCCTGGGTTCAAGGGCAGGTGTAGGAGACGACATCATGACTCCGGCAACAGCACTGGTCACGACCGATGACAGGATAGGTCTTGGAGGAGTGGCCACTTTCCTCCTGAAAACTATCTTCTTTCTGCGTAAAGGTCTCTCTGGACTCTCTACATCTACAACATCTACTTGCCTTTGAAGAGATGTCGGAGTCGTCGCCTCTTTTCTCTGAGTCGACTCAGCATGCTGCCGAGATTGCGACCGGGTAGTGACCCTTTCTGAAGATTCTAAGACAATCTTTCTCTTAGCAACTCGAGAAGAAGGTTCTTCCACTTTCCTTTTCTTCCTCTCCTTGATTGGAGATCTAACGACCTTCAAAGAGACGCGCAGCGGCTCGTTGACTTCTTCAGGGAAGTTGGCTTCCCTTGAAGCTTCCAACGGTGCATCAATTGGCTCATCCTCTTCATCATTACCAGGAGCCAATACAACAGATGCTCCCTTCTTTAATCGGGCCGCAGTCGCAAAACTGTCTACTAGACTAAAGTTTTCAGCAAAAGTGTTCGCCGATGTGTAGAAGAGTGAATATGTATACAGCATACGAGGACCATGATCGCTCTTTAGCGGCATTCAGAACATCGTCCTCGTGTCCCGAGTATTATAGTAAGCCCAAGCCCGGGCTCCATCGATCAGATAACCTTTTCCCCGTAGGCATGTTATGGCGTTGCCTACGTGGAATTGGTCATAGCCGAATTGGCATACAAAACGGCTCGGGAGATAAGGCTCCAGGTAGCATTCATCTTCAAATCGGTACACTAAGTGAGATGGCCGGATCGTCTTCAACCCGTTGAAAATTGTGTGGCCAAGAGGCTGTGCCCTCCCAGAATCGACAAGGTTGGTGGACATATGCTCGTAGCCAGCTGGAGGGGGAACACAATAGAAGTTCCATCCCTTTCCGAGATTTAGAGCGCGTCTGCAATCTCTTAAAGTGGTGTATATCCACTTGTTTTTGGAGAATCTCCTCAACAAGCTGCCGCTCACCGCTCCCATATCGGGGTTCATCAGTGAAGGATAGTGCAGAAGCAGCCATCCGAACAGATACGTGTATGGTAGCTCCAGCCGAGGAAAGCTTTCTTTCTCTCCCTTTCCTCGAAGCATTTGATCGACAAAAAGGCGAAGGCCAGCATTCACTCTGCAAGTCATCGCCGATAATAGATCCATCCGGTATCCGAAGACTAAGCGGACAGCAGCAAATAGTACGCCTCGATGAAAGCGATCGACGGCGCTGGCTCCAGGAACGACGTATCGTCGAAGCCAATAAGTGAGGAAACCCACCAACTGGGCCTCCTTCGACATGGGCCTATAGCCCATCCTCATATAACTCTCAATAATGTTATCTTTCTTAAGAGAGGGATATTGAAGATCATCTTCGATCTTGATATCATATCCTTGTTCTCCTCCATCAACCCTATCACTTCGCTGTTGCTAAGTGGTCTGAAGAAAGTGGGTTTGCAGTTATCGTGCTCCTTTGTCTTTTTCTCAATGATATGGTTGAGAAAGAGATATGGCAACCATTTGGTTGAGTAACAGGTGCTGGATGTACCACTCTTGTAGTATAAGGAACAGATCTTGTAGTGGCATAGCAGCTCTTCAAAGACGGCCACCATGTCGGCATTCTCTTGGCGTAATTTATCCAACTCATCATTGGTTGGGACAAATTCTTCATAGGGGATATCCCCCATTGGCAAGCTGGAGATGTACTTCATCTCGTGTAAAGCCAATCCGATCTCTTCCCATGGTGTCATAAAAGTCTCCGTTCTGTAATTGTATCTCTCTACCATTGCAAAGAATAGATGCGAATTAGGCGGAAAACCATAAACGGTGGCGTACACCGCTTGGTACAGCTCAATCTCCTTGAGCCGGTCTTCAAATTGAGCCAATATTCAATTGGCTATGCAGCTCCACCTCTTGTTATCTGGATTCACAAGACCTGTTAATCGAATATCTTGGTCTGGATATCTTTCCTCAACCTTCGCAAATACATTTGCGAATATCGGTGTTCGGACTGGTAGCTGCATGGAAGAGTTTTTTGGTGGAATGCACCCAGGTTTCAGTCCTCTGAGTAGGGAGCTGTGACGCTCCGAGGAACTGTAGAACATGTCTTTGCTGTTTGGCCCCTTCTTCACACAGATGTTCCCCGTTCGAGCTTGCTGAAGTGGAGTTATATCCCATTCCATCCTTCTGGGATAGCTCACAAAAGCATAGCGAGACAGGGGAAGGCATCTGGAAATCTCCGGTAGAAGTATAATCTTCTCGTCTCTTTGAAAAAGCCTCTGCTCCATGCGAGGTCTAGGCTGGGAGTTCTTGTCGAAAGCCTCACCGAACAGGAACAATGGCTTCTTATGAGTAACCGTGTCTGTAGTTTGGAGTGGCTGCCCGTTCATTAAACACAATAGAGTTTCATTATCTTAGGCCATCAGGATGGCTTGCTGAGATGACGGCAAGGCATATTGAGGATATGTCACATGGGAAAGATCCTCCTTGAACTCAGGTTCAGCCAAAGATCCTGCAAAGACCTCATAATCTGGGTCTTCCCTGAGGTTAACTGCATCAAATAAAGAGATAAAGATCAGTACATGCAAAATCACAAAGTTTCTTTGAAAAGAGTTCATCAAATTGTGCTATGTGCAAAGCATCAGATTGCAAAGCATCAGATTGCGTCAATACAACCCACATGCGCAAAGTATCCAATTGCGCCAACACATCCACTTGCGTAAGACATCAAGTTGCGCTAACCCACTTGCCAAGGCATAGGTTGCGCTAACCCGTTTGCGCAAGACATCAGTTTGCGCTGGCTCAACTGACTTGCACAAATCGATGGACTGCGCCGAACATCTGCCAGCGCTTTCCAACCGATTGTGCAAGAATATAGTTTTCATAAAAATGAAAAACTATAGTGTGTGTGCAACCAAAACCCTAAACAGGACGGCACAAGACCATCAATCTCTAAAAAGAGAGAGGTATGAAGGTTCGAAAAAGTCAAGAACCCTAAAAAGGGTTTCGATCGAGTTTGTCATCTACCTTGCAGTGCTGGGTGGCCAACTTCATGACGAAAGATTGGGGGCGCAACCCGAGTCGAAGACTCAGCCGGAGCCTTGCCCTTCTCTGTTGCAGTTCGCTTAGGAGCCATTAACGTCGACGGCGAGAGTAAGGAGAAGTGGTCGGAATAGGAGGGATGCTTTTATCTCTTCAGAAAATCAAAAGCAAGTAAAGGTTGACAGAATGAGAATGGAAACTATTTATAGTTTTTTTTGAAGTATAACAGTCACCTCAGATTACGCTACAAAAGTCGGAGCTGATTCCTCCAAACGCGCAGTCAAAGCGCTACTTGCGCAACTTGATTTTAAATTCGAAATTCAAAGTATTTCGAAACTTTGAATATTTTCAAATTTCAGAAACTTTGAAGGGGGTCTTGTAGGTCCTAAAAATTAAGTTGCACCCATCAAAAAAGCAATGAAAACCAAATTGCGCACCCTTCAATGAACTGCACAGGAGACAGACTGCGCAACAAATCAACTACACGAGACCGAACCGCGCTAACATCCAAGTGCGCAATGCTGACGTAGCAACGTCATCATTTTCTGACACAAAATCAAATTTTCTGACAAGTGACAGCCCGAAAAGCGAGGAGTCTGTTCGTTTCTCGAGCCGCGCCGCATTTTAGGACAGCTGTACAGCCAGCGCAATCTGCCAGCCCAACCGAAGCGTAGTCTGCCAGATCCTCTTCAGCACAGTTCGATCCCAGCGCAGTCTGAAGCTAGCACAGTTCAAGAGGCGCAATCCATCAAGATAACTGACATTTTACACGTGGCCTACATGCCATCAATTTCTCACCACGTGGCAACCGTCTGTACACGACCATGAGCATTTCAATCAAACAATGCCACGCGTCTAATACAGTGGAGCCACGATCGAGTAACTGCCAGCGCAGTTCGCTGCTTGTGCAGTCCAATGCCTGCACAATCCAGCCTGCACAATCCAGAAATAACTACTAATTAGTTATTTTCCAAAACTCTATAAATAGAGTTTCAAGTCCTTCATTATGAAGATCATTCCAGATTATTCAAGATCATCAGAGAGATCAGGAGTTCTTGCCCAAGTGCTGCTGCATTCTTCAGAGCCTAACGTCTTTACAGTTCACATCGTCTAAAGGATAAAGCGATCGTCTTCAGATCGAATTCCTATAGTTGTACTTTCCCAGAATTCAATTGTAATCTTCTTGCAAAGTTTGTGAAATAAAAAGAACTTTTGTTTTTGCAAACATATGGTAGCAATGATAGGAGAAAGCGCGATGACCTTTGGAAGGAGATTTCTATGGTCAGTGGCATGGCAGAGGTTGCACAACTTCTGCTTCTTTTTATTGGAGATTTTAATGTCAACTTGTATGGCAGAGAGAAAGTAGGAGGGTGTCCTGTTCCGGACTCCATCCTACTAGACTTTCAATGCTGCCTACTCCAAGCGGGGCTTACGAGTCTTGAGCGATCTGGACATATTTGGACATGGCACAACAAGTCCATCAACAAAAGGGTTGCTTGCCAACTCGACCGTGCTCTGGGAAATAGCGCCTGGCTCAGTATGTTTCCTCATGCCACTTTAGAAGGTTTGGCGGCAGGTACTTCGGACCACTCTCCTATACGGGTTACTCTAGCGGCCTCTCCCCTTGGAAGGCCCACCTATTTCGTTATAATAACAGTTGGCACCTCAACTCAGACTACATGGCGGTGGTTACTAAATGCTTGAATCCGCCTATGGGGGGTTATGTACAGTACAAGTTGGTGTGTATGCTGAAGGCTATGATGTCTGCACTAAGACAATGGATATGAGACCGACCTCGATCTAGGTTGGGCGAATTAGAAGAAGAGCTTCGTCAGGTTCAGGCGACACTTCAACTAAACATCCTTGATGGCAAACTAGCGGAGCGCGAGAGGATGCTGGCCCAACAAGTCGGCAATCTTCGACTGCAAGAAGAAATCTACCTGGCCCAGCGTGTAAAATGCCAATAGCTTAAAGACGGCGATTGATGCACGAAAATTTTCTACAATATGATTCGGTCCAGGCAACACCGCAATAGCTTCCATCATTTACTGGATCCGGATGGCAAGGTGTTAGAATCGCAATAAGGTATGTAGTTAGAAGCGGTCAGGTATTACTCGGAGCTCTATAATCAATCATACTATGCTTCTTCTTTTTCTAATATTGTGTGCAAGAAGATTGTTATTGCGCACGGGAATCGTCTACTTATGGAGCCAGTTAGGTTGGAGGAGATTGAGGATAGATGGTTTTAATAGTAAATTCTTTAAAATTCATTGGGAGGTGCTTAAGTTTCTAGTATTATCTGCAGTACAGGAGTTCTTCTCTGGTGGCAAATTACTGAAGGAACTAAATCACGTATTTCTAGCCTTAGTGCCGAAGAAGGAGGGAGCCTCTATGCTATCAGACTTCAGACCCATTGCGTGCTGTAATTATTTGTATAAAATAATTACTCACTTAATGGTCAGGAGGATGGAGGGAATCATATAGAGCCTAGTTTCAAAGAATCAGACAGCATTCATAAAAGACAGATCTATTGCGGAGCACAGCCTTCTGGCATACGAGCTGGTACAAGAGTTCAACAAAAAGGGAAGCATGAAAGCCTGTATCAAACTTGACCTTCGTAAGGCATATGACATGGTGAATCGAGAGTTTATATGCGAATTGATGATGGCTATGGGGTTTGATCAGGTATGGGTTGCCAGAGTTCGGGAATGCATCACTTCTCCCACCTTTTCTGTCCTTATCCGCGACATTCCATATGGCTTCATTCGGAGTAATAGGGGTCTCCGGCAGGGGGATCCATTATCCCCATATTTATTTACTCTTGTGACGGAATTTTTCTCTTGCCAGATGGAGATAGCTATGCGGCAAAAAAAAAGATTGTCCCTGTACCGTAAGATTCAACCTCACATATCTCATCTCATTTATGCTGATGATCTGCTAGTCTTCTTGCAGCCCTATATGGCTGGACTTCGGGCGATCACGGATATCATGGAGGAGTTTGGTCGGGTCTCAGGCCTACAGCTAAACAAAGATAAGAGTAAGGTGTTCTTTAACACCCACTGCACTCTCAAAGAGGAACATGCAGCGATATTGGGCGTGGAGAAGGGAGACTTGCCAGTGAAGTATCTGGGCGTACCGCTGTGTGTAAACTATGCCAGAGATATGGATTGTGGGTCTTTAGTGGAATATACACAAAGACGGGTAGAGGGCTGGCAGGCCCAGGGTCTGTTATTTGGCGGCTGCATCGAACTAGTTCGGTCGGTTATTACGTCCTTGGCATTATACTGGTTGCAGTATATTAAGCTCCTGCTAGCTACCATCCAAAAAACAGAACGCATCTGCACAGACTTCATATGGCGGGGGGGGGGGGGCTTACATGCCATTAGTTGGGATCAGCTCAGTCGACCTATATAGGAGGGCGATATAGTGCCCCGCTCCCGTTGGGACGAAGCACTATGTAATAGGCTCGTGGCAAGTCAGACATGGTCAGGAACATAGATGGCTAGTCTGACTCAGTGACGAGTTTGGTATACGAAAACCATGACATCAATAAAATCGATTTGGACGAGTTATATGAGTACCGTTCCAACTAATGGATCGGCTACTGTTGAAATAAGTCCTAGATGCAGTAGATTGTGTCTTGGGGAATGAACTCTAAAGGGAGCGACGCAACCGGTCTGCTGTTGGTTTTATTGGTTTTTTTGGCTTTCTGAATGAATTGTTGCGTGGGTTTTATAAGTGTGCTTTCGTGTCGATTTCTGAATGCGTCTTTGGGAATTTCGAAGGAAGGATTGAAGGAAGGGTTCTAATTCAATGCTCATGCCATTGTAGAAATTCGTGTAACTGACGCTTGACCATTATGAAGCGTTCTCCTACTCCCGGCGTAATCTTTCTAGGTGGGTGGTTCTTCGGCCCCTTCTTTTCTACTCCTTCCCGCCAATAAAATTCTTAAAGTTCAACGTTCAAATCGATGATACTAACGGGATGTATGCTTTGCCATTAAGATCAAGAACTTGGGACAATATAGTAACTTATAGAAGTTAACTCCGAACCCATAAGTTTTACACTAAGTAGAGAAAATATAAAGTTCTAGGGAAGAGATAGAATTTATTTCATGTTCTGCAAAATATAATGAAGAGACTTCGGTTGCGGTATACTACGCCTCGGAGAATTTGGTGCCTACGGGATGCTAAATCGGAATGTACGGCTTCGGAGAAAAGAACCTTTGTATGAGTAAAAATGATTATGTGGTTAATAATGTCTACGCTATACAATTTACTTCATACATATTAAGCTGTTCATACATTCACATGGTCATGGACGACTTGTGCACAAGGTGAGCTTTCCTCGAGACGGTACCCGGGGCGCTGGGACCTAATCGGCCTAGGAGGAAATTATGAAATCGAGCTTCGGCATGAGGCATTACGAGACCTCCAGTTAGGCTCGCAACCTGGACTGGTAGGGCACATCTTAATGCTACGTAATCATCCTTCATGGTGTCGACATCACCAATGATCGTATATAGGATAGATTGCATGCTCACCTATTGTCTTGTGCAGGTGGTAAGTATTATGTATATTTTTTGCAGGAAAGGAGCACGGCCATGGTAAGATAAGTTGAAATTGGTTATGTTGTTATCGTTTAAAACACACCTTCGATATGAACTGCAAATCATATAGTTCTAAATAGAAAGATCACTTTGTATGCTAGAATCCTTAATCAACAGTGTCGGTTTAGACGAGTGGGTTCGTCCCATCCACTAGCAAGTGTGCTAACCCCCAACTCCCCAGGTAACGAGCGTGTTGCGGGAGCTCGAGACTAGACTGAAGCTGAAGAACAGGAGGCGGTATGAAGCTCTCATATTTTGAAGTATTTTGAAGCCCAATTCGGATCGAAGGCTTTTGTTCAAATGTATAAAGGGGCATGAATATATGGAACGACAAGGATTATTTCATGGCAGCTAGTCGAGAGTTTTCTTTTGTGTTCAAAGTTGTAGCCACAACGGCATGTAAAAATGACCTTGCACATACTTTGTAAGTTTTATGAATGAAAAGTTAAATTTCTTCTTATTCTATGTCTTCAACTCTCTACACTGTTTAATTTCAACGCGTCGAGTCAAAGGAAATTTCAAGTGCATATTCTTGCCTTGTACAAGTCCAATAAGGACTTGTACGACATCACGTTCCGACTCGTGGGATCGATTTATCTCGAGTCAAGGCGATGACGACCGATTTGGCGAGTCGGGGTGTGACAAGTTGGTATCAGAGCACGGTTCACACCTCGGACCTCGCAAAATTACTTTCTTTTAGATGTTGTTGCAATTTTTCAAAAACTATGCTTTTCGACATATGTGGCATGAAATAATCGTTCCATATATATAAGTCCGTAGATATTTTGAGAATACTAACGGGTTTGCTCAATTTTGTAGGAATGCCAAAAAGAGGGGGTGTCCTCGCTGTCAACGCCACATTGATTAGCACGGATAGCACCGAAGACGCGACACCTAGCAAATCCGCCATGGAGCGGTTACTGCGCTGCAAGAACAGATCCAGGCCTAAATCAGCGTCCAACAAAAGCAGATGGAGGCCCTGACCCGGATCGTGAGCACCATAGCGACCCAGCAGAACTCGACGACCGCCATGTCAGAAGAAGTGTAACCAGTAACGACGAAGCATATGTCTTCCTCTTCCTTTCTCAAGGCGACCAAATTCAAGAAGATGAACCTGCCTGAATTTAACGGCCGAGCAGAGCCTGACGAAGTCATGGGGTGGCTAGTAAAGATTGAGGGTCTGTTCAATCTCCTCAACATCAAGGGGTCCAAGAGAGTTGGGTGTGCAGCCTTGCAGCTAAACTTGAGGGCCTACGACTGGTGGGAGACGAAGAAACAAGAGCTCCAAGAGGCCAACCCCAACGCCAAGATCTCGTGGGAGACGTTCAAACTGGCCTTCCTCGAGCAATATATTTCTTGTGCCGTTCGTCGACAAAAGGAAGAGGAGTTCATGTCCTTGAAGCAAGGAAACATGTCAGTTGAAGATTACGATGCGAAGTTCGTAAAGCTTGCGAAGTTTGCCGGGGCCTTTCTGCCGAACAAGGAGGCATGGTGCGAGCGCTTCCAACAAGGCCTGAATGACGATTTGCATCAGGACGTTATGAACCAAAGATGATAGACTTACAGGGAATCATATAATGACGCCCTTGATAGCGAGCGGATCTTCGGTCGAGCTTCGCAAAGGACCGGGTCAGGCATCCGTAACAACTTCAACAAGCATTCTCACGACGCGGGAGGCTCTGGTGGGCCAAAGCGCCAGAATACGTTCGAGTATCAGGGGCCTCACCCCGGCGTACAGTGCCATCGTTACGGCAAGATGGGACATCTGGCGGTCAATTGTCAAGGGGGATGCTTCAAGTGTGGCCAGCTAGGTCACAAGGCGATAGATTGTCGAATGGGAAGGGCGAACCAATATCCACCAAGGAACGTCCAGAACCAGAACATGGCACCTCCCGCCCATGGCGCAAACATAGTGCCCGCGAACCCACAAAATTGCCAAGGGGCGCAAGGCCGAGTCTATGCACTGACTCGGGACAAAGCATTCGCGTCCGACACTATCGTGACATGTATATTACTTGTAGCTCTCCTTCCCAAAATTTTGAATTATTTTTTTATTATTATTTATTTGATTTAAATGGTAATTTTTATATTTTTATAAATAATTATTTATTTAATTATTACGGTGGATGATTTTAACCATAGTTGAGTTTTGAAGTACCAGACGACTAGGAATCATGGTACGGATAGTGCAGTTGCGTAATTTGACTAGTGTTTAGCCAAGGTGGGAGAATGCCGAGCCATAGGAGTGTCCTAACTAGGAAAACCAGGCCAAGTTATAGCATGACCATTATAAATAAGTTTAATTAATTATTATTAGATTTATTGATTTTGCAGGAACCCGGTTGAACCAAGTTAGTCCGAACTGGGCCGAACCGAATCAAAGCCCTTGTAGGTATTTAGTGAGACCAAGACGACCATGCAGGCATATTTTATGTGTGTACAAATATTTCCTAAATTATTTTAGGTATTGATGTGTATTTTTAATTGTTTGAATATTTGTACAAAAATTGGTATTTTTATTATTAAATATTGATTTATAATATGTGTATAATTTTCTGGACCTGGATAAAGGTGAATAATATGGATTCACCAAATCATCGTTTAATTATTTTATTATTATTTTGTGGTAATTAAATAAATATATATTTTATTGTTACTGAATCGGTATTCTATTTTCAGAAATTGGATAAATGCTTTTATATTATTATGTTGACGCATTTTTGAATAAATATGTGTGTATACATTTATGATTCATTTTTACCTTTACATATATATGTATTTTCTTATATATATATATATATATATATATATATATATATATATATATATATATATATATATATATATATATATATATATATATATATATATATATATATATATTATATATATATTCAAAATTTATTAATTGCATATATACAGGTTATACATATAGAGAGAGTATATGTGTTTGTATATTTAAATATATATACATATAGGTGTGTGTGTGTGTATATATAGATTTATATATAGTTAGAGAGAAAGAGAGAGAGAGAGAGAGAGAGAGAACTATATATATATATATATTTATATATATATATATATATATATATATATATATATATATATATATAGGGATAAAAAAATATATATATATATAGAGGGATATGTACTAATACATATATAGGAATATATAGGGATTTAATTATATATGTAGTTATATATATGTATAATAGAAAATAGGAATAGCATTTGGAGTGGCAGCCCAGCCCAGGCCTGAGCTCCCCACAGGCCGCAACTCAAATCCAAACTGCAGGACCCATTCCTGCAAGCAGCCCCAAACCGAGCCCATAGATGCAAACACCCCAACGTTGAAAGAAACCGATTCCATACTATATAGCGAGAGAGAAACCCGAGACCTCAACCTCTAAACCCTAAACGAACACCCACTCCACCACCAACTCTACATGGCAAAACCCCCAGCCATCGCGCGCCGCCATAGCAGCGCCGGAGAGCCGCACGCGCGCCGGTGGAACAGAACACGCAACAGTAGCAGCACGCACAACAGTGGTTTTGGGCCAATTTTCATGACAACTTATCTTCTTCGTCACTGGACGAGTTTGCGATCCATCTGTACAGGTTCGAACACAACCCTACCCTCGTTAAATCCCTTCAATCACTTTAAAATATGACACGCTAGATTACCCAGGAAATTGTCGCCAACTTGGCAGAAAAACTGTCTCGAACGAGACAGAAATTCAATCCCTGGAACTCATTTGGAAGGCGAATATCTTTCTATCTAGACCGATTCTTCGAAATCTAGTTAAACCTATTTAAAGACAGCCTGTAGGGCATCAAAATGCTGTTACAGATTTTTATTTCATCCATTATACATCAAGATAAACTTCTTTGAAGATCGAGAAAAATCTATTTTTCAAAACCTTAGAAAATAGAAAATTGTTCGATACTACGTGCGTCCCGCCAATCCGGGCGACGTGGTCGCGAACCGAAAGTATCGAAAGATGCGTAACGGCTTCGTGGTCGTGTGGGCTTTGACGGAATTCAAATTGGTCGCGTGTGTGCGACGAATTTGATGCGTATCCGTCAAAACTCACCGTATTGGCCTCTGTGCAAATTCCCTAATTACTTTGTGCACGCTCGTCAGATCGAGACAAAACTTGCGCCAACAGGACCGTATCATTTTTCTGGTCCTGTATGCCAAGTTTGGTCCTATTCTGAGACAGTTGATCGGATCGTCGTGTTGCGGGCCCCACGGTCCGATTCAACGGGCGATTTTGTGCACGGCCCGCCGGAAATCCAACTTTGGACATACGGTTGGGTTCGTATCGAAAAATTGGACCTGTATACATATAGTTTGATGACTTTAGATACCATTGACTCTAGCACACTTTTCGGTGCAAAGCGGGTCCAACAGCGGATATCGTTTTTGCCCGAAATTACCATTTTGCTCCTTTGTCCAGAATTGGACTTAAGGACAAGCAATCCAGGCTAATTTGACTATTCTAAGAATGTTGGCAATGTTTGTTTCAGCTTTCGAAGACAACTGTGATGACTTGGACTTTGTGGCTTATCAGTTGACTATATATTTGTTGGATCTGCGTGCGACCTCCAAGCAAGTATACCTTGCCTCCCTCTACAGTTTTATTTACATGCATTGTATTTCATTTCCCAGTTTTGATTGTTTATGGACATGTGCTTTTCGTATTTTATTCTTTTGAGTTGTTTTATTGCATATAGTCGTATTCATGTTTGGTTTTGTGGTTCACACTTGGAGTTTCTCGTCAGTACCTTGTTTGAGTCGTGTCATAGAACGAGTGCGTGTAGTGAACTGCCATAGCCTTGATTATCGTTTTACACAACCAGAGAGTCCACACTCGGGACGAAGGTTGTTTGGTGCACCAGAGAGTCCACACTCGGGACGAGGGTGTTTGTCGTGATCAAATGGAACCAGAGAGTCCACACACGGGACGAGGGTTGACCATTTATACCAGAGAATCCACACACGGGACGAGGGTGTCTTGCCGTGAGCTAACCAGAGAGCCTACACTCGGGATGAGGGTTAGTGCTTAGTTCAAACCAGAGAGTCCACACTAGGGACGAGGGTTTGTTCTTCCATTGATCTCATGATTATCGTTCATCCGGCAGTTCATTTATGCGTAGTTGTTCTAGTGTTCGTGTGTTCGTATTCGTGTTCGTGTTCATAGTCATTTGTCGTGTTCCTATTTTCTTGTTTATTTTTTGCGCATGATAAAACTGTTAGATAAGCATGTATATTATGTATCTTGCTATGTCCTCTGAGGACCTAATGATCTCTTCAGGTTTAGCGATTGCATAGAGTTAGCTAGTGGTTCTGGATGACAGATGTGATGATGCGCTTGTGGGATTCAGGTATCGTTACCGTGTTTATTATCCGCTCGTGCTTTCATACCTTATCCTGAGATATCATGTTTCTTGATTCAGTTTTAGACTCTTATTATTTTTTTTAGAGTCTTATCGAACATTTATCTTAGTGGACTGCAGACCACGACCCTTAGTGTTCATTCATATTTATTGTCTTATTGTAGATTGAGATATAGTTTTGCCTTGCCTTGATTAGGCCCATTGCCATAGCCATGACATCATTTACGTATTCGAGTCGGGCTGGAGTCCGTTCAATACGTAGCTGGCTTGCTCACGAGCTCGTGTCTGAAAAGTGGGTGCGGATAGTGACATTACTCTATAAAAATATGCCTGCTAGAGTACTGTTCGATTCGGGTACTACGCATAGTTTCATATCTGCGGACTTTATAGAAGAGAATAAATTACCCATGCAACTTTTAGATATGAATCTTGGCGTTAGCACTCCATCGGGAGTAGATATGCATGCCACTAAAATTTGTAGGGATGGTTACATCTGCATCGGAAGAAAAATCTATTATTGGAAGTTATCGTCCTCGACATCAAGGAGTACGATATAATCCTCGGCACGGATTGGTTGGGTGCATGCCATGCAACGATCGAGTGCACGGAGAAGAGAGTTGTGTTCTGCCTTCCAGGCGAAACCGAGTTCCCCTATTCATGCGGAGCAGCGTCAAAGACGGCAATGATGATATCGGCAATTTCGACAAGGCGTATGTTGTATTCTGGTTGCAGCGGGTACCTAGCATCAGTTCGAGACACAAGAACAGAGATTGCAAGCACGGTATAGACTAAAGTCGTGGCAGAATTTCCTGATGTGTTCCCAGACGAGTTGCCAGGGATGCCGCCAGATTGAGAGATAGAATTTAGCATCGAGTGTTGAAAGCTGAGCAGTGTGCATGGTTGGTAGGTTTGGGTTTTCTAGTATATAAGAAAGCATACCTATAATCTTGTTTGGGCTTGACCTTTTGGGGTAAAGGTTTGATAGGGTTAGGTCTGACAGTGTTTGGCTTGGGAATGTTCCGATTTCTCGGTAAGTGACACGTGTTAGGATAGGAAGCAGCAAGCTCAGGCTGTTTTCCTAACCTAATTTCCAACCTTTTGGAAGTGTCATATAACTTAGTATAATCAGAAGTGAGTGATTCCATTCTGATTTGTGCAGATTGAAGACTTTTCTTTTCTTTAGAAAGATCTTTTCTCAATTGGTCTATAATCTTGTCTTTCTCTTCAGATGACTTGGTAGTCTCGTGTAATAAGAGCTTTATTGAAGAAAGCTCACCAGACTCACTAACATTATTTCTAACCTCAGCTAGTAGGTCGGTAAGTCTACCTATTTTACCTTTGTACTCTTTGAGTACCTTCTTAGCGGTCTGATATTTACTACGCAGTTTCCTGTAGTCAAGCATCAGGTCACTGAAGGCATCTCCTAATTGTTCAAAGGTGAAGTCATCATATGTTTCTACAGGTTCAGTAGGTACCTGATCGATTGCCATGAAGCAGATGTTTGCAGCGTCCTCTGAATGTTCATCTTCTGAGTCGCTGGCTTCACTCTGATGCCATATGCTGGTGTTGGCATATCTCCGAGAAGTTGATCTTTTCAGGTTTCCTTTTTCATACCTGTTGTTCTTCTTGCTCGATGATGAGTTGGTGGGACAATCCTTCTTCATATGTCCCTTCTTCTTGCAGCCATAGCAGACAACATCTTCTTGGTACCAGTTGTTGTTGTTGTTCTCTTTGACTCTCTTCTCATGTCTCATGAATCTTTTGAACTTCCTTGCTAGGAGAGCTTGATCTTCAGCGTCAGATACACTGCTGTCTGAGTCATCTTCAGCAGCTATTCTGTGCTGAGCCTTGAGGGCGATAGTCTTCTCCTTTGGTGCAGGCTCTTCAAAATCTTGTAGCTCCAGTTCATGAGTGAGTAGCTTACCCATGAGTACTTCAAGTGACATTGTGGTGAGGTCGTTTCCTTCAATGATAGCTGTAGCCTTCGGAATCCAGTTTTTGGTGAGAGCTCGCAGGAGTTTGCGAATCTTTTCATGGTTACTGTAATCTTTGCCTAGGGAGGACAAAGAATTTACAATATCCAAGAATCTCTCGAACATTTGTGTGACTGTTTCGTTGGGCTTCATTTTGAACGCCTCGTACTCTTGAGTAAGTCTGCTGACTTTAGATTCCTTGACTTGAGTCGTGCCTTCATGTGTGACTTCGAGTAGCTTCCATACTTCATTAGCCGTTGTGCAGATAGACACCCTGTTAAATTCAGTTCTGTCTAAAGCACAAAAGAGAGCATTAATGGCACGTGCGTCAAGACTGGCCCTTTTCTTTTCTTCCTCTGTATATCTGCTATGGGGTTTTTCAACTAAAACTCCATCAACATTTATACGAGGTGGCTTTTGATAGCCATCAAGAATAATGGACCATAAATCAAAATCAAGAGATTTCAAGAAGAAACTCATCCGTGTTTTCCAATAAGTATAATTTGTACCATCAAACAGTGGGGGTCTGTTTGTGGCCTGGCCTTCACTTGTGAATTTCACAGTAGCCATGTGATGTGCTGTGATCTAATAAATAATGAATAAATAATAGCACTGTTACCTTTGCTTTACCTGTAACACCCGCTCTGATACCAATTGTAGGAACGAAATAGTAAAGCGTAATACTCTAGAGGGGGGTGAATAGAGTTGGCAGCGGAATAATGCTAAATAAAAATGTTAGCAACACAATCACAGAATATTAATCACAACTGAAATAATGTAAAGGCAAAGTTAAGAGAGCAAACGCAAAGACAGCGATGTATATTGGTATCCCTCTGTTGAGGACTAATCCAGTCGGTAGAACTCTTGCTACCAGTTGAATCCACTATTGAAAAAATCGCAAGTTTTCTTACGAAGTCCTTGCAACTTCTACAACGCGAGCTTTGATACGAAGAACTCATCCAACTTCAAATGTGAAGAGGTATTCTTCAATCAAGCCTTCTGATTACAATCTCTCAGAAACTTCTAGACCGTACCGCACTGGCAAATTGACTAGAGGATTGTAACTGGCTTGGGATCTGAAATTGTAAGCTCTAGAAAACTCTTTGGAAGACTGAAAGCTTTAGATAGAGAGAAGATTGAAAGTGAATGAGTGAGTTGAAATGATCGAAATCCTTCTCTATTTATAGGAATTCCAAAGGCAGACTTCTGTCAGAATTCGGGCAGAATTCGGGCAGAACTCGATGAGCAAATCTCGGTCAAATCCGCAACTGCAGGAGGACCAAGTTCCAGAAAATTCAAAAATCAAACGGCCACCAACCGAACTCTGGCCGAACTCTGGCCGAGTTCTGTCAAGGTTAGGTTAAGGTTTTTAAAAATAGGTTTTGGTAATTTTTGAAAACCTTTTTGAAAACCTTTTTGAAAACCTTTTTGTAAACATTTTTATAGGTCATTTTTAAAAACATTTTGAACTATTTTGGGGATAGCCTATTTGCCAGTACGACTCGGTGTACAACGTATTCCTAGACTCAATAAAATGAAAAATACATTGCTCAAAGGAAATACAGACTCGAGCAGGCAAACATAGCTTCTGTCTTGAACTGTGTAGATAGCTGTTCTTGTTCATGTCCAAGAGTCCGATACATCCTGACTAGCTTCAAAAATCCAGACAGAGTTTGTTCAAATATCCAGACAGAGTTTGATCAATTATTAAAATCAGGTTGACCATATGACCAATGGGCCAACAATCTCCCCCATTTTGATAATTGACAAACTATGAATGATATAACATTAAGCTTGTTCAAAAAGAATCAAAACATGAAATTGTTCATGTCCTGTATTTAACTCAAAAAAAATGTTAGATCTTTTAATTTTCTCCCCCTTTGTCACTTAGCAAAATAATTGCACAAGAGAAGGCTCCCCCGCATTTAATGCAGTAGGCTCCCCGCAATTAATGCATAAGGAACAAATAGTGAGAAAACATAATAAATAAAACATAAAGAGTAAATGTATATCATCACATGCATGCTATTGTCTCGAAAGAATATAAGAAATCTCAGGCATGCTATTTCACAGGCAGTTAGTAATGAAGAAGCAGTATAAAGAGATAGTGCTACAACAAAGTGCTGAAAGAAACTGAAATAACATAAATGAAACACCATAAGCATGTCCATGAAGATAAAAGTACTAAAATCATACTACAAAGTGCTGATAAATATCAAAAGTACTAAAAAAATACTGATAAAAAGATAAAAACTTGGAATGTTGGAGCATTTCCAAGTATACAATAGAATGTCACTAAATAATCAAATCACATCTCCTCATCACTATCCTCGTCATCATCATCAGCAGCTCGGCCAGCATGACCGGAAGGACCAACACCAGAGGTACCAGCGCCAGAAGGATGAGTAGGGGCACCAGCATAGAACTCACCAACGTAGTCACAAGGTGCACGATACCAGTCATAGGCGTTACCTGGCTGGAAGTAGGCATGGACAGCCTCATCCTCACAGCGGTAACCCAAAAAAGCTGGATCTCGAGGGATGGATGCAGCAGAGTGACCAGTCTGGGCAAAATGCAGATCGGCCAAGGACTTTGCCATCGCCTGGTAACGGGTGACATCGCGGAACTCACGCTCGCGAGCCATGTCCGTCAACGAGACGTGCAAAGCAGATAAGTGCTGATGTATGCCCTCAAATGTCATGGCATATTGATGAGGTGGTGGAGGAGGTGCAGTAGGAGGAGCAGTAGGTGGAGCTGAAGCAGTCCGGCTGCGACGAGATAGCTGAAGCAACTTGGGCTCAGAGTCCTGAGTACAAGTCGATAGATCGATATCAAATCGCTGAAAGATACGAGGGAGAATCATCGCGTAAGAGAGATTTCGATCTCTAGCACGACATCGTCCCATCATCTGAATGATCGTCTTAGGGGTGGAAAAAGGAATCCCCTTAAGAATATGGTACATGGCGGACAGCTCAAGTGAGGTCACATCATCTTTGGAAGTGGATTTGAGAAGGATAGTAGAGTAGATGATGCGGTGCAGTTCGTAGTTGAACAAGTTCAGGTTGTTAGCCTTGAACTTTCCAGAGCGTACTCTGTCAGGAGCACAGAATTCCGCTTTGAAACTAGTGAGTGTCGTGCCTTCGGAAAACTCGAATTCCGTGATGTCTACTAGCGGTTCACCTTCATTGGGAATACCAAGAATCTCCGCTAGGAGGACATCATCGAACTCGATGTCGACGCCTCCAACACGTGTGCTCACAACAAAAGTGTTAACTACGAGATTGCAATAGAATAAACGAATGGCATTAGTAGCTATTGGGAAGCATAGTTTAACAAATAGGTGTAACCCTAATGCCTCAAAGAAGTGACGGTGATCGGGAAATACCGTCCATTTGATCGGAGCGCCGCCGCATATGGATCGGGTGGAAAAATCACCGTACCATAATAGGGCTTGATCGAGGGTTTGGAAGAAAAACCCATCGAAAGCGTCGTCGCTCGTTTGGATCGGCAAAAAGAGTGAATCCGTGTGTGGATTCGAAGACGACCCTTCCTCACTCGGAGTGGTCTTCTTCTTCCTCTTGAATGGATTAAATTTTGGTGCCATTGGAATAAAAAGCACTAATTGAAAGGTGGAGAGAGAGGGAGTTATACCTCACGAAAATTGGATATATTATAGAGAATGTTGATCTCCGCACGATTCCAAATTTTGGAGAGATTTCACCAAGTAGATTGGAAGGAAAGGATTGGTGAAAAAGCTAGGGTTTGAAGATTCGGGCGGCTACTGCTACTGTTTGAATTAGTTTGGAAGCAATAAAAGAGAAGAAGCTCTCGGGTTCTGGATATATACACAGATACCCTCAACCGAACTCGGGCCGAATTCGGTCAGAGCTCTGGCCGAATTCGCCTAGGGTTCTTCGAAGTTGATTTTTGCCACTTCTTTTTCATTGTCTCATTTCAAATATTTAATTCAAAGATTAGTTATTTTAGCCTTCAAATAACATAATTAATAATATTTTATGAATTAAATGTCGTTACACAGCGACTGTCTCAGATTAGCTGTAGGAGTACTATCCCAGCTGGCGGAGGTTCACCGGGGAACTCTTAAATACCGCTTCGCTTCAACCGTAGTTGTGGTGACAGACAGACTCTTTATTGGCTTGTCTCTAACACAGTTTTTGCGTATTGAGATATAATCATAAAACAAAATCAATTAATATTATTGACGTTCAAAATTCCTAATTCTCGACGTAAATAATTGAAACAATCTTCCGCTAGAGGTTTAGTGAAGATGTCAGCTAATTAATTTTCAGTATCTATGTACACAAGGTTTATATCTCCATTTTGATGATGATCTCTAAGAAAGTGATGTCGAATCTCGATATGTTTAGTACGAGAGTGACATACTGGATTCTTAGTCAAATTAATAGTGCTCGTGTTATCACAGAAAATGGGAATATGTGTGTAAAATAAATCATAGTCTTCTAGGGTTTGTTTCATCCACAAAATCTGAGCGCAACAACGTCCTGCGGCGATGTACTCAGCCTCTGTTGTTGATAGGGCTACAGAATTTTGCTTTTTACTAAACCAAGAGACTAAAGCTTTGCCTAAGAAATGACATGTGCCACTTGTACTTTTTCTATCAACTTTGCATCCAGCAAAATCTGCATCCGAATAACCAATAAGGTCAAAGGACTTAGTTTTGGGATACCACAAGCCAACAGAAGAAGTGCCTTTAAGGTATCGGAAGATACGCTTAACTGCGGACATATGTGATTCCTTTGGGTTAGCTTGAAAATGTGCACACAGGCAAACACTAAACATTATATCTGGACGACTAGCAGTTAAATAAAGTAAACTACCAATCATACCTCGATACTTACGTGTGTCGACTGGCTTGCCTTGTTCATCTGAATCAAGCTTTGTTGAAGTTGCCATTGGAGTGCCAATAGGTTTGACATTGTCCAGATCGAACTTTTTTAGTAAATCTTTTGTATACTTGGCTTGATTTATGAATATTCTATTATCAGTTTGTTTGATTTTCAATCCGAGAAAGAATTTCAGCTCTCCCATCATGCTCATTTCAAACTCATTCTGCATACACTTAGAAAATTCTTGACAAAGAGATTCATCAGTGGATCCAAATATGATATCATCAACATAGATTTGAATTAAAAGCAGCTTGCCATTAAAAGATTTAATAAAAAGTGTAGTGTCAACCTTTCCTTTTAAAAATCCGTTGTCAAGTAGAAAAGAGCTTAGACGATCATACCAAGCACGAGGGGCTTGTTTCAAACCGTATAAGGCTTTCTTCAACTTGAAAACATGGTCAGGATTTTTAAAATCCGTAAAACCCGGAGGTTGTGCTACAAAAACTTCTTCTTTTATAAAGCCATTTAGAAAAGCACTCTTGACATCCATTTGAAAAAGTTTGAAATCATGAAAACATGCAAATGCACATAACATGCGAATGGATTCTAATCTCGCAACTGGGGCATAAGTCTCATCGTAGTCGATACCCTCTTCCTGATTGTATCCTTGAGCTACGAGTCGAGCCTTATTACGAGTCACTAAACCATTCTCATTCAGTTTGTTTCGAAATACCCAACGGGTGCCAATGACCGGATGATCAACAGGCCTGGAAACAAGTTCCCAAACTTGATTCCGTTCAAATTGGTTTAATTCCTCATGCATAGCATCTATCCAAAAACTATCACTATATGCTTCATCAATAGTTTTGGGTTCTAGCTGTGAAATAAATGCAACACTAGAAACAATATCTGTACAGGATGTACGAGTACTTACTCCCTTGGTAATATCACCAATTACCAAATCCTTTGGATGATTAGCTGTAAATTTTAACCTTTTCGCTTCATTCTGAAGGTAGCTGGTTCCTGGATCTTCTCTAGGAGGTTCAGCTAGTGCAGAGCTTGGTTGAGAATCAGCTGGAGTTGAGCTTGGTACAAATATATCTTCGTCATTGTCATCAATCGTTATTTGATTTAATTCATCAAAGGTGACATTGATTGACTCTTCGATAATCATGGTACGTTTGTTGAAGACTCTGTATCCTTTGCTCTTGGCCATTAAGCATCTACCTGAAATGTTAGTTTCTTCTAACAAATAGAAAACATATATATTGTCTTCCCTGATACCTTCAAAGATAGTACTACCAGTTGAGCTATCAACTATAGTACATTTGTCTTTGCCAAAGTTGATGCCATAACCATGATCAGCTAGATGACTTATGCTGAGTAGGTTATGTTTCAACTCGGTAACCAGACAGACATCCTTAATTACAGGATAGGGAGACTTACCAACATCACCGATACCAATAATATACCCTTTCAAATTATTACCGAAGGAGACATAGCCTTCCTTCTTTTTCTTCGACAGTGTTGCAAATAGGGTAGCGTCACCGGTCATATGCCATGAGCAACCGCTGTCGAGGATCTATTTGCTTCTAGCATGTGAAGGGTGTTCCTCCTACAAAACAGTTTGCAGATGAAACCTTTGGTACCCATTTCTTGTAGGGTCCTGAATTGTTAGCTTTAGGTATCCAAGCATAAACATTTAGATCTACAAGCTTTCTCATTCTACATGCAGATGATATATGACCAATAAGGCCACAGTAATGACATTGAAAGCTGAGTGGTGTGCATGGTTGGTAGGTTTGGGTTTTCTAGTATAGAAGAAAGCATATCTATAATCTTGTTTGGGCTTGACCTTTTGGGGTAAAAGTTTGATAGGGTTAGGTCTGACAGTGTTTGGCTTGGGAATGTTCCGATTTCTCGGTAAGTGACACGTGTTAGGGTAGGAAGCAGCAAGCTCAGGCTGTTTTCCTAACCTAATTTCCAACCTTTTGGAAGTGTCATATAACTTAGTATAATCAGAAGTGAGTGATTCCATTCTGATTTGTGCAGATTGAAGACTTTTCTTTTCTTTAGAAAGATCTTCTCTCAATTGGTCTATAATCTTGTCTTTCTCTTCAGATGACTTGGTAGTCTCGTGTAATAAGAGCTTTATTGAAGAAAGCTCACCAGACTCACTAACATTATTTCTAACCTCAGCTAGTAGGTCGGTAAGTCTACCTATTTCACCTTTGTACTCTTTGAGTACCTTCTTAGCGGTCTGATATTTACTATGCAGTTTCCTGTAGTCAAGCATCAGGTCACTGAAGGCATCTCCTAATTGCTCAAAGGTGAAGTCATCATATGTTTCTACAGGTTCAGTAGGTACCTGATCGATTGCCATGAAGCAGATGTTTGCAGCGTCCTCTGAATGTTCATCTTCTGAGTCGCTGGCTTCACTCTTATGCCATATGCTGGTGTTGGCATATCTCCGAGAAGTTGATCTTTTCAGGTTCCCTTTTTCATACCTGTTGTTCTTCTTGCTCGATGATGAGTTGGTGGGACAATCCTTCTTCATATGTCCCTTCTTCTTGCAGCCATAGCAGACAGCATCTTCTTGGTACCAGTTATTGCTGTTGTTCTCTTTGACTCTCTTCTCATGTCTCATGAATCTTTTGAACTTCCTTGCTAGGAGAGCTTGATCTTCAGCGTCAGATCCACTGCTGTCTGAGTCATCTTCAGCAGCTTTTCTGTGCTGAGCCTTGAGGGCGATAGTCTTCTCCTTTGGTGCAGGCTCTTCAAAATCTTGTAGCTCCAGTTCATGAGTGAGTAGCTTACCCATGAGTACTTCAAGTGACATTGTGGTGAGGTCGTTTCCTTCAATGATAGCTGTAGCCTTCGGAATCCAGTTATTGGTGAGAGCTCGCAGGAGTTTGCGAATCTTTTCATGGTTACTGCAATCTTTGCCTAGGGAGGACAAAGGATTTATAATATCCAAGAATCTCTCGAACATTTGTGTGACTGTTTCGTTGGGCTTTATTTTGAACGCCTCGCACTCTTGAGTAAGTCTGCTGACTTTAGATTCCTTGACTTGAGTCGTGCCTTCATGTGTGACTTCGAGTAGCTTCCATACTTCATTAGCCGTTGTGCAGATAGACACCCTGTTAAATTCAGTTCTGTCTAAAGCACAAAAGAGAGCATTAATGGCACATGCATCAAGACTGGCCCTTTTCTTTTTTTCCTCTGTATATCTGCTATGGGGTTTTTCAACTAAAACTCCATCAACATTTATACGAGGTGGCTTTTGATAGCCATCAAGAACAATGGACCATAAATCAAAATCAAGAGATTTCAAGAAGAAACTCATCCGTGTTTTCCAATAAGTATAATTTGTACCATCAAACAGTGGGGGTCTGTTTGTGGCCTGGCCTTCACTTGTGAATTTCACAGTAGCCATGTGATGTGCTGTGATCTAATAAATAATAAATAAATAATAGCACTGTTACCTTTGCTTTACCTGTAACACCCGCTCTGATACCAATTGTAGGAACGAAATAGTAAAGCGTAATACTCTAGAGGGGGGGTGAATAGAGTTGGCAGCGAAATAATCCTAAATAAAAATGTTAGCAACACAATCACAGAATATTAATCACAACTGAAATAATGTAAAGGCAAAGTTAAGAGAGCAAACGCAAAGACAGCGATGTATACTGGTATTCCTCTGTTGAGGACTAATCCAGTCGGTAGAACTCTTGCTACCAGTTGAATCCACTATTGAAAAAACCGCAAGTTTTCTTACGAAGTCCTTGCAACTTCTACAACGCGAGCTTTGATACGAAGAACTCGTCCAACTTCAAATGTGAAGAGGTATTCTTCAATCAAGCCTTCTGATTACAATCTCTCAGAAACTTCTAGACCGTACCGCACTGGCAAATTGACTAGAGGATTGTAACTGGCTTGGGATCTGAAATTGTAAGCTCTAGAAAACTCTTTGGAAGACTAAAAGCTTTAGATAGAGAGAAGATTGAAAGTGAATGAGTGAGTTGAAATAATCGAAATCCTTCTCTATTTATAGGAATTCCAAAGGCAGACTTCTGTCAGAATTCGGGCAGAATTCGGGCAGAACTCGATGAGCAAATCTCGGTCAAATCTGCAACTGCAGGAGGACCAAGTTCCAGAAAATTCAAAAATCAAACGGCCACCAACCGAACTCTGGCTGAACTCTGGCCGAACTCTGGCCGAGTTCTGTCAGGGTTAGGTTAGGGTTTTTAAAAATAGGTTTTGGTGATTTTTGAAAACCTTTTTGAAAACCTTTTTGAAAACCTTTTTGTAAACATTTTTATAGGTCATTTTTAAAAATATTTTGAACTATTTTGGGGATAGCCTATTTGCCAGTACGACTCGGTGTACAACGTATTCCTAGACTCAATAAAATGAAAAATACATTGCTCAAAGGAAATACAGACTCGAGCTGGCAAACATAGCTTCTGTCTTGAACTGTGTAGATAGCTGTTCTTGTTCATGTCCAAGAGTCCGATACATCCTGACTAGCTTCAAAAATCCAGACAGAGTTTGTTCAAATATCCAGACAGAGTTTGATCAATTATTAAAATCAGGTTGACCATATGACCAATGGGCCAACAGTTCCTTGGGAACATTGTTTCAGCCGAAGACGTCACGGTGGACCCAAAGAAGATTGAAGCGATAGTTGAATGGTAGCGTCCTACCTCGGCAGGCGACATCCGAAGTTTCTCGGCTTGGCAGGCTGTAATGACCCGCTCCGCCCTAGCGGAACGCCGATTCAAACGGCAAGTGCAACGACTCAAACGAGCCGTCGACCCGAAGAGTTGGCATCGACCTGTTGAAGAATCGATGCAAGGCTTACATTGGCCCGTCAAGACGAATCCAGACTTAGACTTTCAAAGGCGCGCTCGGAGTATCGCTCGGCCGATGCGAACATCGCTAAGGTGGGTGGCTCCGATGAACCCGTCTCTGTTTAGCCTAGATACTTAACAATGCGGATACTATCACGAGAATCGCTAGGCGATAACACCGTGCATGTTAATAAATGACTCAACGCACCTAGCTAAGGGATTAATCCCATCTTGTATGCTTGTTTAGAACATGGAAAAGAACTCGACAAATGTAGAAACTCTCGTACCGTGCTCTACGCTCGTGCTAAGGCACAAGCTTACATGCAAGTTTCCTATGCGATCAACAATGAAACAATAAACGGTTTACAACAAAGAAACGGAAGACTATCGACATAGTCGTTCCGAGTAGAGTATAGCAACATTGAAAGTCTTCGGGACCGATGGGTCGCCAAGGCGACTCCCGCACGGGGAGTTGCATAATGAATGAATAAATGAACGAATAAGTGAATGAATGAATCCACGAATGAATGACATGAATACGTGAAGAATGAATGAATGAACGAACAAGTGAAAGAAAGAAATGAAAGAGTGAATAAAAGATAAGACATGAAAGACGTTAGCGACAGGTATGACGGGCACGTGCAACGGGGCTCGCTACCCGCGCTGCACGGACGCCAACCTGGTCGATAACACATTATGGCTCAAAGACAGCCGATATGTTAAATGATAAGTCAATACGAAATGGTCATGGACAAACGACACAGGTGATGGAGGGAATACCGTGACCGTCATGAGGAAGGATTCTGCGGCACGGGCGATGGGGGAATACCGTGGCCGGCCTAAGCAAAATCAGACATGGGGCTTACGGGCTGCTTTGAGTGGGGGCTAGGCCACTAAAAGAAACGTAATGCTAGGCATTTCAAGAGACTATCAAGGTGTACCAGCCATCACGCTTCGATAGGTGAAAATGCCCAAGTGATATGTCCAAAATGGCTTGTGATGCCAGCGACCCATGCTTGTAGATTAAGTGGACTATGCTGGTGGCAATCCACGTGCAAGTCCTTGCATTGAAATAAGTAATCTAAGATAACTAAAGGAAGTGCCTCCTGAACATGCTTGAAATGTAACGTCCTGAACATGCTGGAAATATAACATCCTGAACATGCTTGAAATGTAACGTCCTGAACAAGCCTGAAATGTAACACTCTGAACATGCCCGAAATGTAACACTCCTGAACATGCTTGAAATATAACACTCTGAACATGCCTACGACGTGTTAGATAACGTGCCTACGACGTGCTAAAACATGCCCATGACGTGCTAGAACCTGAGGCAAGGACACGCCCTTAACATTGAATGTTTACATGAATCACGTTAAGTTATTACATGTGAATTATTGACTAACTTGGTTTACTATGGACAGGGAAGGCCGGACGGTAAGTATGGGTAAGTCGTGCATGCATTTCCATGCAGACACTTGAATTCGGCAACACGAGATAGGTTACGAAATATGCCATGAAACTGATCCTAAGGCAAGATTAGGAAGACAATAAATGATAGACGGTGCACAAAAGTAAATGGAACGTGTTTGGTAATGATAGCATTGTGGGCGAGCTAGCCTCCCCACCAGTGCATGATAATGTACTGATAACCCCACAGTCTGCTTGCAGGATACAGGAGACGTCGTCGGGTGCGGAGCTTTCCTCGAACGTGCTAAGGCGCGGAGCTATCTCTGGAGCCTTGGATAGTTGCAAGAAGCTGAAGCACCCTATACAAGACATAATGTATCGGAACATCGTCATGTATCATTCCATCTTGTAAGCCACTTGGCACGCCTTTTATGTTTCAGAGAGAAAGCTTGAGCGATTTGTAATATCGGCCTAGCGCCACTTGTAAACTTCTTGAATATCAATAAAAGATTTTAAATTCGCTTCTACTTGTGCTCATTTACTTTCCGCTGCAAATGGAGACACTCTGTGCGACTCTGTGGCCTAGCTCAAATCGGCCGTTTCTGGACTTGGCCTTGCACGGGCGCAACCTAGGCCCGTGCGGCATCATGCCTTAGAGAGGACGATCGCTCCTATGGGAGCGGGGTGTGACAGATTGGTATCAGAGCACGGCTTTACGTCCTTGGACTTCACGTCAATTTCTCAGTTTTGAAAGCTCGTCGTTAGAAAAAGAAGCGTACGCTCTCTCTCATTGTGCCTTGGGATGTTCCATACAATAAGTCTAATATTTTCAAAAGCTCGTTCAGGCGTTCAATCGAACGCATTGGTAGGCTATCACCGAATGCATCGGTAGGCCTTTGTGTCGAACGGTGTCAACTTGTCTTGAATGAAAATACGTGCTAAAGTTAACATGTCGCGTGCATGCCTAACTAGTCCTACGATGACCTTAGCAATTGAGCGTGCAAACTCGAAATATAGTCCGTACGAGATGGTTATGCGGCACAACTTAGTCCGCGTGTCGCGCACCTCGACTTTTGGCGCAATCGAGTTGCGAGCGATATCAAGTACCGCTCGGTCGGGAACGAAGCTACACTTAGAGTGTATATCGATAGAAACGCTATCGAGTTCACGCTTATGCGTGCACGGAAGATTGATTTAGATTGTGAGGAATGGGCAAACGCACGATTAAACTTGTCGATTGGGAATCGAATGATCTTTTAAGGATTGATAGAATGACTTGAACCCGAGTGGTGTATGTGATAGGATTGGAGAAAAATAAGAATGAGTGTCGACGACTAGTCGAGTGGCTCGAACCCTGAGTGGTGTATGGACGTTATAGAAATTGTTCGAGCAAGACTAAAGGATTTACGGATAGAACGAGTATGTCGGCAAGCGATAGAATCACGTAAAGCCTTAGAACGCGTCATGCTTAGTTGATCGTGACTTCGTGTGTCTCGAACGAGATGTCATTCGGAAAACTTGTGAATGAGCAACGTGAGTTAGAAAATGATTCGGAACGATGAATAAAAGTGAATGTCGTGATCGAAGAAACTTAAAGGATCGCACGTACGATTTCGGATTGATTTAAATGAAATGTGACTTGAGTTTTGAACAACGATCTTGAAATGAGCTTGAGAAATAGCGATCGAACTTGGTCTTGAATATCGAGAAAAAATTAGAATATCCAACTCGGACAACAAGCATCAATGCACGACTCAAAATTGGTTACAAAGGAAGATCGTCAGGTTACGCATATCGTCGATGGTATTGAGGCGTATCAAAGATTGATATGCGATAACTCGGGGGTACTCTGACTCGACAAATGACGATCGTGCAAATGTCATTATTCCGGTGGATGCTATACTCGGGATGTTGAAATGTGTCGAGGAAAAGATAAACTTGGCTCGAGAATTTTCTAGTTGAACGAATGATAAACGAATTATCGAACTAGATCTTGACTTGGATGGAAATAAAATGTTGGATTTGCTTCGTCGATAACCATAACTTGACGTTCTTGTCTTATGCGAGCGCAACTCCAGCCTCGCACATGCATCGCGCCGATTAGGGCGATCACTCCGCGTGAGCGCTGGTATGGTGATTCATACAGCGGGGGTGATTGAACTAGCATGGCGTGGCAATTTGTATGTTTTGACTTGTGGTTTGACGCGAAGGTGGACTCGGGAATGACTTAGCGTGCTTGATGATCGAACTTGAGGATTGCGTAGGTCCAATCCGCGTATCGAGAATGAATTACTCTAGACGCAAGCAAGAGTTACGCCCCGATGAGAATGATTATTCTGCGGGAGCGTTGCATGGTGATTCATGAACCACCGTGGATAATCAGACTTGCGTGAGATTGGGGCGCAACATATTGTCAAAGCTAGACAACCTCGTGATCGAATACATGAATTGGTTAGAATTGGTGAGTTGAATGGATTCGAATACGCGCAACGAATGCATTGATGCGAATAGGTGATCGTGCTCGATGTTTAGAAATCTGAGTAACGCGAGCTTGGGTAGAAAACCCTGTACTACCGACTTGGTTTGACCCTAGGATTGGGGTCAGTGTTGGCATTATTATTGGGGAACTATGATTCCAATCCTGACATTGACTTAGCCTCGAAAAGATAGCCTAGCGGTTAGGCGAGATGCCCTGTTTCAAGTGTTAGTAATCGAAATATTGATCTTGAGGATTGGCATGGATTAAAAGAGTGAATCACGAATATAGGATACCCTGCTCACGAGATTCGGCTGACATGCATATATTTTAGGGACGCCGAAGTATGTGCACGATATGACTTGAGTGAGAATGATGAATTCTCTATCACGTGGTTTGGTGAATGTGTAATATCTCAAAATTCGTGATACGTATTTTATTGCGTATTCGTATTTCTGACCCGTATTTTTTATTTTTTTTTCTTGTCTAGTTAATTGTAGTTTATTTCGTAATCTTGTGGTAGTTTAATTGTCATTTATCATTATGGGTTAATCTGGTTAATGACTTCTGGATTTTGATTGGACCTTGGCCTGCATTGTATTTTGCTCAACTTGCAGTATTCTCGGCTTTCGTATTTTGGCTCGAATTTATGTGGAAGAGCTTGGCTTGGTTTAACTTGGTTTGATTTGGAGACTTGGTTCGGTTTTATTTGGTTTGAGATTGCATTGGAACCCTTTATCCTATACTCTCCCTCACCTCCATCACACCCCACCATCATTTAATCCCCTCTCTCTCTCTCTCCCCTCTCATTTTCCCACTTCACAGCCGGCCACCCCCTCTCCCTTCCTTCTTCTTCTTCCCCAAGAGAGAATGACCCCCATTAGGCAAGTGCACCTTGCTCACACTTGAGGGCCGGATTTTATGTGCCCATTAGCTAGTTTAGCACCCTATGAGCAATATTAGATCTTGGGTTTTCTTGATTTGGAGCTTGGAATCTTGTAGATCTAGGTTTGGAGTGTTTTCGGATTTTTGAAGATTTGATCTCCCAAACTTGTTCTTTTGTTGGATTTAATGTTTCCATGTTGTAGAGCTTTCAATTTTACATAAGTTAGAGCCTTGAAAATCCGGATTTGGGTTTGTATTGATGGATTTATGATGTTCCAAAGTTTTGAGTTCCATGGGTTCTCTTCTCGGATTTTTGGAGAAGATGACTTGCTGTTCTGGCCGATGGCGCCTACTTCCTCGAACACGCCTCTTTAGGCGCTGTTCGTTCGACTGCGCCTTCTTAGGCGCGGTTCGCAGTCTGCGCCTCCTTTTTTAGCGCGCCTCTTTAGGCGCGTCTCGCTCGAACGCGCCTCCTTAGGCGCGGTTCGTCTCGATCACGCCTCCTTGGGTGCTGTTCGCCGCCGCCCCTCGATGGCGCCTCCTTGGCGTCATTTCAGGCGCGGTTGGCAGAGTGCGCCTACTTTCCCAGATTGGCAGATAGCGCCCATTTCCTCCTGTTAGGCAGATAGCGCCTACTTTTCCTTGGCTTGCCCGACTGCGCCTATATTTATCATTTTAGGCGCAGTTCACTGTTCCCTTGACTTAGGCGCCATTTGATCCAATGGATCTAGGCGCGGTTTGCCCCATTGGCTCTAGGCGCGGATTGACCTGTCCAGACTAGGCGCACTTTAGTGTGCAGCTAGTAAGCGCACTCTAGTGTGCTGCCTCCCTGGCACACTCTAGTGTGCTGCCTCTAGGCGCACTCTAGTATGCCTGGCCTGCCCTAGTGCCCCTGTACCCCTGCACCCCTAGTGCCTGTATTGCTTTCTCTGGGATTTGGTTTTCTTTTCATAATTTGGAGCTTCCTGAGATTTTGGTGCTCACAACACGACTTGACTAGACTCGACACGTCTTGACACGATTTCCTGTATTTGTGTACTGCTTTCTTGAATCTTGACACTAATTTGGGAACACCTTACCCCTGGTTTATATCCTTACGCCTTTTGACCCGAGCTCGACCCGAACACGATGTGGGCACAATTTGATTTAATGCTAGTACGGCGTTGTCCCTGGTTTTGTTATTTCTTGTTACATCAGAAAAGTGTTTTCTTATGGTCTTATTTATAAAGTCATGTTTTCAGCCTTATTGTACTTTTCATGCCTTTTACATCGGTGGCCGTTTGGGTGCACTCAGGATTATGTTTCTTTTACTTGTAGAATAGTTGCTTTGTGATATGCCTTATGGCCCTGACACGATAAATAAATCCTGGCTAATAACTTGTAACTTGTAACCTTAACAACTAGATAACTTGATAGTGGCTCGTGGCGGCGCACTTCCAGCTTGTAACATGACATGACTTGGCATGATAATTTGACAACTTGAGCTGCTGAGGCAGGCTCACTTGACTAGTATAGCTTGTCTTGACACCGTGGGTGTACCTTCTTGTGTTTGGTCAATTCACCAGTCTTGTCTTGCATCATATCTAGGACATGAATTCTTGATTTCCCACGGTCAGGAATTCATATTGGAAATGAACTAAGATTAACAACTAGCTTAATTCACTAGTCATGACGAGATGTTCCTCAGCTACAGGCGATCCCGTTACCCCGGCCACATTCGTTTGGACTTGTAGCCTGCCGACGAGTAGGGCGCATTTCCAGCTCACTGCCAAGTGGTGCATCCTCAAGCTACTTGTAATAATAACAAGAATGTAGTCCCTCTCTCTCTAATTGTCACTATATTAATATTCGTCTGGGTAACCTGGATAGCTGCAGGGCTTGTGGCGGAGATACATCTCACTTGCATCTTGTTAGTAACTAGGCTTGTGATAACCCTAGTTAGTTAATGTAGCAAGCAGTAGGCTATGATTGGCCGTGTATTATTGGATGGTGTCCAGCCTTGTCTGGTCTGGTCTAGGACCAGCCCTGATGGGTCCAGCTCTTGATTGTTCCAGTCTCTGGAACTTGAATGCTTGACTTGCACTGGATGTGATTGCAAGACTTCTTCTCTGTCACTGTAGTGTAACTCTCTTGTATGACTGTCCTCTAGGCAATAACTGGTCAGTGACTATGTACTGTTTAGGTGAAGGGTTACAGTGGTAACCTGGCTACCTGGTACGGTACATTTGTCCTTACCGTGTTTATTGTGTAGATGGCACTTATCTATGTTATAGCTTCCTGTATATGATTGTTATCATCAAGCAATAGACTGGTTAGTGACTATGTACTGTTCAGGTTTCCTGGTACGGTACATTTGTCCTTCCTTGTTTATTGCCCGGATAGCATTTATTTCTTATTTTTCATGCATCTTATCTGCCATGTTCTCCGGTATTATTATTATTTTCTAATCAAGTTACTTGTTTCCTTTTCTGTGATCGGGATACGTGCATTGGTACCGCACAAATCTCGATATGCTTTTACTTATTTCGCTGCTTTTGTTTGCTAATGATTTGCTGGTTTTAGTCCTTAAGTGGAGCCTCCTTTGTGGCACTTGCTCTTTCTGGGGTCTGACCCAGCTGGTTTTGTATGGCCAGATACCGGAGCAGCAGCAAGGGATCTACCTGTCTTCCAGCCAGATGGTGACCGCCAGGCGTGACCAAGGCTTCGAGTGGGTTTCTTTTGTTCGCCCACTTTATTGTAAATTCATATTATTTTGAGGCGTTTAGCCGACGAGCACGTGTTAGCTCGATTGCAACTTGTATTTATTATCTGCCTACGGGCTGTAACGTGATTGACATGCCCCGGGGGTTGATCATGTATGACTTAACTCTGAGCTAGTCTCTACATTTTGTTACGACTAGTTTTCATGATCATCTTATATGTAATGTTTGGGACGCCTTACAATTGTATATTTGGTGATCTGTTATCTTGTAACTTATTTTACTTGATGAGATTGAGACAATAGGCCATTTGGACCGTAAGAGACTGTTGGTTTGTAGAATACCCTCACATGCTAGACAGCCGTGATCGTATAGCGGGATGGTTGCCGTCCCAATATACGTAGCTGGCTGTTCACGTTCTCGTTCGTCCGTATTCCGGGAGCGGGGCGTGACAGTTTTAGTGGTGGCCCATGCAGGTCTTGTCAAACAAGAAATGTGAGGGTTACCGGTAGATGTCTCAATCTGTGCTCGCCCTTGATCTCCCGTTGTATCTTTGCATCTCCTTGAATTCTCGACTGATAACATGCTTGCATCCTTGAATCATCCTGGTCCTTTCCTTAATTTTTCTGATGTTCCTGCTGACCAGCCAGAGAGAGTTCAGCCAGTAGTCCAGCAGCAGTCAGAGAACGAAGCTCAGTCGTCAGCAGCAGCTTCCCAAGCCATTCCTCCTGTAGAGCCAAAATTCCCAGTCCAGCCAGATCAGCTAGCAGGGTCAGAAGATGGAGTCTTGGTAGGACTCGTCCGTGAGTTGCTTGCGTCTCAGAACCGCCGAGATGATGCCTTGCAGCAGGCAGTACAAGATACTCTGAGTGGAAGTGGTCGGAATAGTGCAGTCAACAGATTCAAGCGCCTGAACCCTCCCTTCTTCAACGGTACTGAAGATGCGGTGGCTGCCGATGCTTGGCTACAGGATATAGAGATTATTCTTGAAGCAGCGAAGACTCCAGAAGACGAGAAGGTAGCAGTGGTGCGCCTACAGTTATTGGATCTAGCCCGCAATTGGTGGGCTGCACAAGCAGTAGGATTGGCAACACCTGTTCCTTGGGCAGTGTTCAGCGAGAAGTTCCAGATCAAGTATTATGATGCCGTGGCCCGGTACGACTTGCAGACAAGGTTTGCGAATCTGAAACAAGGAGGCAGAACGGTCGACGGATATGCGGTCGAGTTTTCGAGACTTAGTCGGTTTGCTCCCACCTTGGTGGCGACCGAGTTCGACAGAGCACAGAGGTTCCAACAGGGACTTCACTTGGAGATCATATTGGCCGTGGAGCAGTTCAAACGTCAGACCTATGATGCTGTTTTACGAGCAGCAAGGAGGTACGAGTACACTTCCCAGAGGATAGCAGACAGAACCGGAGGACGAAGGCGGTCCCACAGTCAGATGAACCGATCTTCAGCTCCAGCCCCAACAGCCAGGGCCTTGACCATTGAAACTCCGAGGCGAGCAGCTTCAGTTACGTCGGATCAGTACTCAACCCCGACGTACCCTCAGCAGGAACAGAAGCAAGACCAGTCTTTCTCAGTGGGCTGTTCTTATTGTGGTAAGCCTGGGCATGTAGTAGCAGAGTGTCGTAAGGCTTTGGGATTGTGCTTGTTATGTGGAGCGCCAGATCATAGAGTGGGGTCCTGTCCATTCAGAGTTGATCCAGTACCCGCAGTATCTAGTCCTTCAGTTTTGGGACCCGTACCAGTACCAGCTCCCGTTCCCCAGCAACAGCAGTTCCCGTTCTCAGGACCATTACCGACTCAGGCTCAAGCATTCCAGCAACAGAACCCGCGGCAGTTTGCCCTAACCCAAGCTCAGATTCGGAATCGTCGGAGAGGTAGCTGTACCTTTATCTTGCTTTCCCGCCGTCGTTACCAAGGGCACATGACTTATTTCATGTAACCTAATTACGACGGCATGACCCGGACCCGAGTTGTACCTTGATCATTCGAAAAGGTTATTTGGTTATTGGTACCAACCTTTAATCTTTTCGGATGTGGAGAGGCCCGTGTTCGTATTTGATCAGGGAGTAAGACCTCAATGCGCCAGACTATCAGTTAGTCCGTGTTGCTTGAGTTCATCACTCCTTGGGGAGTCAAACGTGGGAGTGTAAGGATGGCATCCGAACACGTATCCCAATCGGTTTTGGCTCGTAAGGTGTGAAATTTTCTTATGCCTTGCACTTCGAATCCTTGCTTGCATGAATGATTGCTTGATTGATTGCTAGCTCTAGATAGCTTGTGCTAGTGTAGCTTGTCCCGACATCTCTAACCTCTTGAATAAATTCCGAGGACGGAATTCTTTTAAGGTGGGTAGGATGTAATATCTCGAAATTCGTGATACGTATTTTATTGCGTATTCGTATTTCTGACCCGTATTTTTATTTTATTTTTCTTGTCTAGTTAATTGTAGTTTATTTCGTAATCTTGTGGTAGTTTAATTGTCATTTATCATTATGGGTTAATCTGGTTAATGACTTCTGGATTTTGATTGGACCTTGGCCTGCATTGTATTTTGCTCAACTTACAGTATTCTCGGCTTTCGTATTTTGGCTCGAATTTATGTGGAAGAGCTTGGCTTGGTTTAACTTGGTTTGATTTGGAGACTTGGTTCGGTTTTATTTGGTTTGAGATTGCATTGGAACCCTTTAACCTATACTCTCCCTCACCTCCATCACACCCCACCATCATTTAATCCCCTCTCTCTCTCTCTTCCCTCTCATTTTCCCACTTCACAGCCGGCCACCCCCTCTTCCTTCCTTCTTCTTCTTCCCCAAGAGAGAATCACCCCCATTAGGCAAGTGCACCTTGCTCATACTTGAGGGCCGGATTTTATGTGCCCATTAGCTAGTTTAGCACCCTATGAGCAACATTAGATCTTGGGTTTTCTTGATTTGGAGCTTGGAATCTTGTAGATCTAGGTTTGGAGTGTTTTCAGATTTTTGGAGATTTGATCTCCCAAACTTGTTCTTTTGTTGGATTTAATGTTTCCATGTTGTAGAGCTTTCAATTTTACACAAGTTAGAGCCTTGAAAATCCGAATTTGGGTTTGTATTGATGGATTTATGATGTTCCAAAGTTTTGAGTTCCATGGGTTCTCTTCTCGGATTTTTGGAGAAGATGACTTGCTGTTCTGGCCGATGGCGCCTACTTCCTCGAACACGCCTCTTTAGGCGCTGTTCGTTCGACTGCGCCTTCTTAGGCGCGGTTCGCAGTCTGCGCCTCCTTTTTGAGCGCGCCTCTTTAGGCGCGGCTCGCTCGAACGCGCCTCCTTAGGCGCGGTTCGTCTCGATCGCGCCTCCTTGGGTGCTGTTCGCCGCCGCCCCTCGATGGCGCCTCCTTGGCGTCATTGCAGGCGCGGTTGGCAGACTGCGCCTACTTTCCCAGATTGGCAGATAGCGCCCATTTCCTCCTGTTAGGCAGATAGCGCCTACTTTCCCTTGGCTTGCCCGACTGCGCCTATATTTATCATTTTAGGCGCAGTTCACTGTTCCCTTGACTTAGGCGCCGTTTGATCCAATGGATCTAGGCGCGGTTTGCCCCATTGGCTCTAGGCGTGGATTGACCTATCCAGACTAGGCGCACTTTAGTGTGCAGCTAGTAAGCGCACTCTAGTGTGCTGCCTCCCTGGCACACTCTAGTGTGCTGCCTCTAGGCGCACTCTAGTATGCCTGGCCTGCCCTAGTGCCCCTGTACCCCTGCACCCCTAGTGCCTGTATTGCTTTCTCTGGGATTTGGTTTTCTTTTCATAATTTGGAGCTTCCTGAGATTTTGGTGCTCACAACACGACTTGACTAGACTCGACACGTCTTGACACGATTTCCTGTATTTGTGTACTGCTTTCTTGAATCTTGACACTAATTTGGGAACACCTTACCCCTGGTTTATATCCTTACGCCTTTTGACCCGAGCTCGACCCGAACACGATGTGGGCACGATTTGATTTAATGCTAGTACGGCGTTGTCCCTGGTTTTGTTATTTCTTGTTACATCAGAAAAGTGTTTTCTTATGGTCTTATTTATAAAGTCATGTTTTCAGCCTTATTGTACTTTTCATGCCTTTTACATCGGTGGCCGTTTGGGTGCACTCAGGATTATGTTTCTTTTACTTGTAGAATAGTTGCTTTGTGATATGCCTTATGGCCCTGACACGATAAATAAATCCTGGCTAATAACTTGTAACTTGTAACCTTAACAACTAGATAACTTGATAGTGGCTCGTGGCGGCGCACTTCCAGCTTGTAACATGACATGACTTGGCATGATAATTTGACAACTTGAGCTGCTGAGGCAGGCTCACTTGACTAGTATAGCTTGTCTTGACACCGTGGGTGTACCTTCTTGTGTTTGGTCAATTCACCAGTCTTGTCTTGCATCATGTCTAGGACATGAATTCTTGATTTCCCACGGTCAGGAATTCATATTAGAAATGAACTAAGATTAACAACTAGCTTAATTCACTAGTCATGACGAGATGTTCCTCAGCTACAGGCGATCCCGTTACCCCGGCCACAATCGTTTGGACTTGTAGCCTGCCGACGAGTAGGGCGCATTTCCAGCTCACTGCCAAGTGGTGCATCCTCAAGCTACTTGTAATAATAACAAGAATGTAGTCCCTCTCTCTCTAATTGTCACTATATTAATATTCGCCTGGGTAACCTGGATAGCTGCAGGGCTTGTGGCGGAGATACATCTCACTTGCATCTTGTTAGTAACTAGGCTTGTGATAACCCTAGTTAGTTAATGTAGCAAGCAGTAGGCTATGATTGGCCGTGTATTATTGGATGGTGTCCAGCCTTGTCTGGTCTGGTCTAGGACCAGCCCTGATGGGTCCAGCTCTTGATTGTTCCAGTCTCTGGAACTTGAATGCTTGACTTGCACTGGATGTGATTGCAAGACTTCTTCTCTGTCACTGTAGTGTAACTCTCTTGTATGACTGTCCTCTAGGCAATAACTGGTCAGTGACTATGTACTGTTTAGGTGAAGGGTTACAGTGGTAACCTGGCTACCTGGTACGGTACATTTGTCCTTACCGTGTTTATTGTGTAGATGGCACTTATCTATGTTATAGCTTCCTATATATGATTGTTATCTTCAAGCAATAGACTGGTTAGTGACTATGTACTGTTCAGGTTTCCTGGTACGGTACATTTGTCCTTCCTTGTTTATTGCCCGGATAGCATTTATTTCTTATTTTTCATGCATCTTATCTGCCATGTTCTCCGGTATTATTATTATTTTCTAATCAAGTTACTTGTTTCCTTTTCTGTGATCGGGATACGTGCATTGGTACCGCACAAATCTCGATATGCTTTTACTTATTTTGCTGCTTTTGTTTGCTAATGATTTGCTGGTTTTAGTCCTTAAGTGGAGCCTCCTTTGTGGCACTTGCTCTTTCTGGGGTCTGACCCAGCTGGTTTTGTATGGCCAGATACCGGAGCAGCAGCAAGGGATCTACCTGTCTTCCAGCCAGATGGTGACCGCCAGGCGTGACCAAGGCTTCGAGTGGGTTTCTTTTGTTCGCCCACTTTATTGTAAATTCATATTATTTTGAGGCGTTTAGCCGACGAGCACGTGTTAGCTCGATTGCAACTTGTATTTATTATCTGCCTACGGGCTGTAACGTGATTGACATGCCCCGGGGGTTGATCATGTATGACTTAACTCTGAGCTAGTCTCTACATTTTGTTACGACTAGTTTTCATGATCATCTTATATGTAATGTTTGGGACGCCTTACAATTGTATATTTGGTGATCTGTTATCTTGTAACTTATTTTACTTGATGAGATTGAGACAATAGGCCATTTGGACCGTAAGAGACTGTTGGTTTGTAGAATACCCTCACATGCTAGACAGCCGTGATCGTATAGCGGGATGGTTGCCGTCCCAATATACGTAGCTGGCTGTTCACGTTCTCGTTCGTCCGTATTCCGGGAGCGGGGCGTGACAGAATGCATGTATTTTGGGGACGCCTGGAATGCGTGCACGATCCAACCAACTGACACGTTGAATTCCAAACGAGACTTGAGGAATGGAAGAGTATCGAGAACATGAGATCGTGTTAAAAGAAAGGAATGAAACTAGTACGAGCGTGGCTCGGAATCAAAGAAACGTGTAGGCAGAGTGTGCGTGAACGACGACTAGATTAGCCCTAAACAAGTGAATGGTATGGAATCGATATCGTGCAAGTAAAAGTTGGTATAACGAATTGGACCATTGATAGGAAGATATACTCGATGATAGTACAATACTTGGTCTTGAATCAGACGAAAATTACTTAGACTTGGTCGACCCCGCTAAGAAGAAATCATACTGATTTCGTGGACGAGAACGCTTGAGAAGCGAATCGGGTTATCTCGATGACCGAGATAAACGAAAGTAAGTTTGCCTCAGCCCATGACCCGCGCATTTGACGAATTACAACGTGCCTCGTACGACCATTTCAGTCCCATGACACGAAGAAATTACAACCAAGACGAAGAAACACTTGAATTGAATAAGTGCCATCAACTCTAAAATGAATGAAAAGTTATTCAATAAAATCTACCAAACGTATGCAGACACGGGACTTGGAAAGGTATCGAGTATAGTTCGATGCCATCGAGCGGTAAAGCCATTCGATAGAAATTGTCTAAGATACGTACACGACATGGGTTAAGGAACGGTAGGATGACCTGCACTCAGGAAGTCTCGAGGACGAAACTTATTTTGAGTGGTGTATTATGTAATGACCCGCTCCGCCCTAGCGGAACTCCGATTCAAACGGCAAGTGCAACGACTCAAACTAGCCATCGACCCAAAGAGTTGGCATCGACCTGATGAAGAATCGATGCAAGGCTTACATTGGCCCGTCAAGACGAATCCAGACTTAGATTTTTAAAGGCGCGCTCGGAGTATCGCTCGGCCGATGCGAACATCGCTAAGGTGGGTGGCTCCGATGAACCCATCTCTGCTTAGCCTAGACACTTAACAATGCGGACACTATCACGAGAATCGCTAGGCGATAACACCGCACATGTTAATAAATGACTCAACGCACCTAGCTAAGGGATTAATCCCATCTTGTATGCTTGTTTAAAATATGGAAAAGAACTCGACAAATGTAGAAACTCTCGTACCGCGCTCTACGCTCGTGCTAAGGCACAAGCTTACATGCAAGTTTTCTATACGATCAACAATAAAACAATAAACATTTTACAACAAAGAAACGAAAGACTATTGACATAGTCGTTCTGAGTAGAGTATAGCAACATTGAAAGTCTTCGGGACCGATGGGTCGCCAAGGCGACTCCCGCACGGGGAGTTGCATAATGAATGAATAAATGAACAAATAAGTGAATGAATGAATCCACGAATGAATGACATGAATACGTGAAGAATGAATGAATGAACGAACAAGTGAAAGAAAGAAATGAAAGAGTGAATACAAGATAAGACATGAAAGACGTTAGCGACAGGTATGACGGACACGTGCAACTGGGCTCGCTACCCGCGCTGCACGGACGCCGACCTGGTCGATAACGCATTATAGCTCAAAGACAGCCGATATGTTAAATGTCATGTCAATACGAAATAGTCGTGGACAAACGGCACGGACGATGGAGGGAATACCGTGACCGTCATGAGGAAGGATTCTGCGGCACGGGCGATGGAGGAAATATCGTGGCCGACCTAGGCGGAATCAGACATGGGGCTTACGGGCTGTTTTGAGTGGGGGCTAGGCCACTCAAAGAGACGTAATGCCAGGCATTTCAAGAGACTATCAAGGTATACCAGCCATCACGCTTCGATAGGTGAGAATGCCCAAGTGATATGTCCAAAATGGCTTGTGATGCCAGCGACCCATGCATATAGATTAAGTGGACTATGATGGTGGTAATCCACGTGCAAGTCCTTGCATTGAAACAAGTAATCTAAGTTAACTAAAGGAAGTGCCTCCTGAACATGCTTGAAATGTAACGTCCTGAACATGCTGGAAATGTAACATCCTGAACATGCTTGAAATGTAACGTCCTGAACATGCCTGAAATGCAACACTCTGAACATGCCCGAAATGTAACACTCCTGAACATGCATGAAATGTAACACTCTGAACATGCCTACGACGTGTTAGATAACGTACCTACGACGTGCTAGAACATGTCCACGACGTGCTAGAACCTGAGGCAGGGACACGCCCTTAACATTGAATGTTTACATAAATCACATTAAGTTATTACATGTGAATTGTTGACTAACTTGGTTTACTATGGACAGGGAAGGCCGGACGGTAAGTATGGGTAAGTCGTGCATGTATTTCCATACAGACACTTGAATTCGGTAACACGAGATAGGTTACGAAATATGCCATAAAACTGATCCTAAGGCAAGATTAGAAAGACAATAAATGATAGACGGTGCACAAAAGTAAATGAAATGTGTTTGGTAATGATAGCATTGTGGGCGAGCTAGCCTCCCCACCAGTGCATGATAATGTACTGATAACCCCACAGTCTGCTTGCAGGATGCAGGAGACGTCGCCGGGTGCGGAGCTTTCCTCGAACGTGCTAAGGCACGGAGCTATATCTGGAGCCTTGGAGCGTTGCAAGAAGTTGAAGCACCCTATACAGGACATAATGTGTCGGAACATCGCCATGTATCATTCCATCTTGTAAGCCACTTGGCACGTCTTTTATGTTTCAGAGAGAGAGCATGAGCGATTTGTAATATCGGCCTAGCGTCGCTTGTAAACTTCTTGAATATAAATAAAAGAATTTGAATTCGCTTCTACTTGTGCTCATTTACTTTTCGCTGCAAATGGAGACACTCTGTGCGACTCTGTGGCCTAGCTCAAATCGGCTGTTTCTGGACTTGGCCTTGCACGGGCGCAACCTAGGCCCGTACGGCATCACGCCTTAGCGAGGACGATCGCTCCTACGGGAGCGGGGCGTGACACAAGCTATTACCGAAGATTTGTGAAAGACTTTGCCAAGATTGCGTCGCCTCTGACTCGCCTCACCCAGAAGGGAGTCGCATTCGAGTGGAACGATGCCTGCGAATCGAGCTTTCAAGAGTTAAAGAAATGGCTCGTCTCAGCTCCAATCCTTGTACTTTCGGACGGACCAGAAGGGTTTCAAATATTTAGTGATGCATCGCAAACTGGTTTGGGATGCGTGCTTATGCAAAGGGATAATGTGATTTCGTTTGCTTTGAGACAATTAAAGCAACACGAGAAGAATTATCCTACACATGATCTTGAGCTGGCGGCGATTGTGTTCGCATTGAAGCTATGGCGGCACTATCTTTATGGTGTGGCTTGCAGCATCTATACGGATCACAAAAGCCTTAAATATATCTTTACCTAACGGGACTTGAACTTACGGCAGTGGCGTTGGCTCGAACTCATCAAAGATTATGATCTGACTATCGAGTACACACCGGGTAAGGAAAATGTCATAGCGGATGCACTGAGTAGAATATTTGCAGGATGCCTGGCTATCAACCGTGACATACAGCGAGACTTAGCAGAAATGGATATCGAACTCCGAATTCGTTACCGTGGAGCACGATTGGTCCAATTGCACCTTGAGTCGAGCTTGCACAACAAGATAAAGACCACACAGGAGGACAACCCATTCCTGAAGAAGATGTGCGAGCTGATTTCGACAGAAAAGATGACCAACTTTGTGGTGGACGAGGACGAAATGACGCGGATGAAGGAGAGAATATGCGTACCGGACCATGACGAACTTAGAAAAGAGATTCTGACAGAGGCCCACTATGCGAAGGACTCGTTGCATCCCGGGAGTACCAAAATGTATAAGGACTTGCGCACGACCTTTTGGTGGCACGGCATGAAGAAAGACGTGGCAACTTTTGTGTCACAGTGCATGGCATGTCAACATATGAAGGCCGAGCATCAAAGACCAGGCGAGGAGCTACAGAACCTCGATATTCCAGTATGGAAATAGAATGACATCTTTATGGATTTTATCATGGGCCTTCCGAAGAAGTCGTGGGAAAATGATGCGATTTGGGTCATTGTCGATCGATTGACCAAGTTCGCTCATTTCATCGCTATCAAAGGATCATGGAGCGTCGATCGGTTAGCTAATATCTATATCAATGAGATTGTCCGACTGCACGGGGTACCTGCCACAATCATTTCGGACAGAGATGGGTGATTCTCATCACGTTTCTGGACGAGTCTGCAAGCGGCGATGGGTACTAAGCTGAACCTTAGCTCCGCGTACCACCCGCAAACCGACGGCCAGAAAGAAAGAGTGAATCAGATCCTGGAAGATATGTTACATCTGTATGCGATAGATTTGAAGACTAGTTGGGACACGTACTTATCGCTCGCGGAGTTTGCGTACAATAACAGTTATCAATCGAGCATCCAGATGGCTCCCTACGAGGCACTTTACGGGAGGAAATGCCGATCTTCGATTTGCTGGGATAAAGTCGGAGAGCGACAGGTGCTCGGGCCAGAACTAGTCGAACAAGCTGTTGAGAAGGTCCGCATGATTCGAGATAGGCTCCGTATTGCTCAGAGTCGGCAGAAGAGTTATGTAGATACTCGTCGACGACCGTTAGAGTTCTTGGTTGGGGACCATGTGTTCCTAAAGGTGACGCCGATGCGGGGCATTATGAGATTCGGGATAAAAGGCAAGCTGTGTCCGAGATTCGTAGGGCCTTTCGAGATTCTCGAAAGAGTGGCGACAGTTGCTTACCAGATTGTGCTACCTCCTGCCCTGGCTGAAGTACACGACGTCTTCCATGTCTCCAAACTTTGGAAGTACGTGCATGACCCAAGTCATGTGGTTAGTTTCGATCAGTTGGAGCTGCACGTTGATCTATCATACTCGGATGAGCCCGTACAAATTTTTGACCACAAAAAAGAGATCCTGCGGAGCCGATCGATGTCCTTGGTTCGCGTACTCTGGCACAACCATTCAGTTGAGGAGTCGACGTGGGAACTAGAGGCGGAGATGAAGAAGAAGTACCCTTCACTTTTCGCCGACGAGTGTCAGACCCTTGTTGTTAAGTTTCAGGTTAAAACTTTTTCTTAGTTGTATATTATGTAGTATCCCGCTCCCGTTGGGCGAAGCACTATGTAATAGGCTCATGGCAAGTCAGACATAGTCGGGAACATAGATGGCTAGTCTGACTCAGCGACGAGTTTGGTATACGAAAACTATGGCATCAATAAAATCGATTTGGATGAGTGATATGAGTACCGTTCCAACTAATGGATCGACTACTGTTGAAATAAGTCCTAGATGCAGTAGATTGTGTCTTGGCGAATAAACTCTAAAGGGAGCAACGCAACCGGTCTGCTGTTGGTTTTGTTGGTTTTCTTGGCTTTCTGAATGAATTGTTGCGTGGGTTTAATAAATGTGCTTTCGCGTCGATTTTTGAATGCGTCTTTGGGAATTTCGAAGGAAGGATTGAAGGAAGGGTTCTAATTCAATGCTCGTACCATTGCAGGAGTTCGTGTAACTGGCGCTTAACCGTCGTGAAGAGTTCTCCTACTCTCGACGTAATCTCTCTAGGTGGGTGGTTCTTCGGCCCCTTCTTTTCTACTCCTTTCCGCCAACAAAATTCTTAAAGTTCAACATTCAAATTGATGATGCTAACGGGATGTATGCTTTGCCACTAAGATCAAGAACTTGGGATAATATGTTACCCGTCTGGTTGTCAAGGGACTCTTCAGACGTCTCCGTCAACTACGTACTACCCATGGGGATAGTAGAGTGATAGAACGTAGTGGAAGCTCGGAAACGTCAAGTGCAGGTGAATTGACAGTTCTGGTGTCGCATGCTTTTGAACTATCTGCAAAACAGAAAACTGTTAAAATAACCTAGACCTACATACAACAAGTGTTTATAGAATATTAAAATACCTGATACACCTGATATACCTGATATACCCTTATTTTCCGATTTTTCTATGATGTGATCAAGTTTTTCTAGTGTAATCAAGTCCCCCAATAGTACGCTAAGACCTAGGTACCATTAGGATAGACCTGCATGGGCCACCACTAAAAATATGTCACGACCCGCTCCCGAATAATCGGACACGAGCCGGACACGCCCAGCCTTCGTCGTTAGACACGACGAAGTAAGCTGTACCAAGCTAGGGAAAACTAACCAGATAAACATGAAAATATAGAATCACAGCATCTAAGAACGTATCCCAAAATGATCACCATAATCCACAATTCTATGTATGTAAATATACGAGTCATCAAGAATGAAATGTACTATGAATTCTAAAGACAAAAATCTAGAAGTAAGGCTAACAGTCTAAACCTGAAACCTCAAGCTAAATCGTGACCATCCTGCTCAGCTAATATCCTGGGCTTTGGCCCATAAGGCAGAATGATATCCTGCAAGTATACCTGCAACTTATCCAGTCAGGAGCGGAGCAAAGCACAATTCTAGGTAATGAACAATAACATCATGATATGGAAAATAAATGCTGAAAGAACAAGAAGAACAAGATATATAAAAAAAAGGAAGAACATGAACTACTGCTATAAAGATACATGAAAGATCATGACTATGTAAAGATGCAGGAAAGATCACGACTATAGCTAAAATCAAGATCAGGATCATAGGAAACTAATGTAAGAACAAATCCTGAACATGTGTGTTATAAATTTGAAATACTTCTATGATATGTGACCGGCTATGGGTAAGATCATGAAAGAACATGAAAGATCCTGAAAGATCATGTAATGGTACGGCTTAGGACCCGCGTGCACTGTGCGAGGCCTAAGCTAAAGATCATGAATAAGTATCCGGGTTTTGTCACATATCTAGAGTATTTCCCCCACCCCAAGATACAAGTAAGATCACGAAAGAACAAGCCAGAAAAGATCATGAACGTGTCGCAGTGTGTCAGCAATAAAGAACAAGAAATGTACTGATCAAAACTATAGAATGTACTTGCCTTGCTCCAGGAAAGTACAGGTAGGCAATAGAGCTAGATATCCTCCTGTAATTGGTAATGATGTGTACAAGTTGGTTAATAGACTGCTAATTCTAAATGGTTTATCAAAAGATTCTAATCATGATTAATTTCTAATATAAACCTTAGTTTCTAGGGTTTCCTATAGAGTATCAATATTACTAACTATATTCTAGACTAGCAAGAACTTTAAATAATAAATACATGATTTGCTATTGGACAAGTGTTCAAAAAGTAACTTAAACAATGGTAGAGGTTTCTTGAATTTAGTCAAGACCATGCCTATATAAACTCAAGTTAATGGGAACTCAAATCCTAATCTATATGAATTCAGATTAGCCATTCTATCCAATAGTGAATACAATCTCAGTTACACTGCAATACCTTAGGTTAACCTTGAACTTTATTCCAGGTTCAATCTTGGACTTCATTCCAGGATAATACTTGGACTTCATTCCAGGGTTATATGAGATATAATCTCAATCAAATGAGACTCTAATCCCAGGTTCCCATGAGATAAAATGCAGTGATCTGAACTAAAGTAAGGCTCAGTCCTGAGGATTAACACAACTCCACAGAAATATGATTAACCAGGAATGCTCTGCAGTAAGCAACCCACAGTTAATCAATTGCAATAGATTCCAAACTAACTGTCATAATAGTTAGTTGAATGCCAGGTTATAAGGAGTTCTTGGGATTGATCAGAAACCTGGAAAATATGATATAGATTTCCAGGTTTCTCCATTCACTGATATACAAAGTCCATTCTCCATGCACTCAATGTATTTCCCTGCTCTGACCTTTCTTCAAAACTTATGAAACTATCAGATAACAGGACTTCGACAGTCCTATACTTGGTTATAACAATCCCACATCAAAATCACAAGTAACCAAGAGAAAGAATTGTAAAACCAAGGATGGGAATACTTGACTGTTCAATTGGTTTGCTCATACGAGCATTAGACTGACAGGGTTTATCTCTCCTAAACTCATATTCCCATTTACTGATGGTTAGGAGTTAAGGAAAAATAAGAGCTATCATAACATGAAAGCACATAAGTCCTTAATAGAAAATATCACACTCAGTTCAGTGATATAACCTGATGCATTCATTCCTGTTTGGACTGAAAATAAACAATGGAAAAACTTGGCATATCAGTCCCCAACCAACAGGAAAATAACTAAGGCTCAAGACAACTAATAGATAGTTCACACATTCCAGTTTAGTATTGAACTTCAATCTCAGATTTTAACAAGATGTCCTATAGTAGAGTAGGTGAAACCAATTCATGAATATGAGTCCCAAACAGGACATTAAGGTTCTAGGTTCAACTGGAAACTAGTCTCAGTTTCACTAAGATTCCTTCCCAGTTGACTGAGATGAAGGTTCAATGTTAGTGTGCCCCAAATTCTCAGGTTCTATTCGAATCAATAAGAACTTCAAGGAACATATAGGTTCATATATGTTCACAGGCTCAAATAACAATGTCACCCAATTTATCATTCCAAAACGAACTTAGAGTAATAGGGAAATGGCACAATGACAACCCGATACTCCAAATCTCAATTTCAGTCACCAAACTTATTTGAAACTAGAGTTTAGACAGAACTAACCAAATTGATATCTTAAATTCTCGTGATACCATCTCTGCTCTGCTCTTAGGTATAATTATGCATTCGAAAATTAATTAGAGAAGTAATTTGGAATTACCTGAAGAATAAAAAGGTTAACAGAACTCGTCCCCAAGTCGAATCGTCATCGTGCTCAAACCTCGATCAGTCCAAAAGTCCCCGATCCAAATCAAAACTCCAATCAAAACTCTGACATAGACATAAACCCAAAACCGATCATTAATCAAAGAATTAAGGTAATTCAGGAAGGCATTACAACCGAATAAACTAACCTAACTCAGATCGAGATATCGAAGCGTAAATGAAACAACAATTGATCGATTCAAACAATCAATCTACACAACGATCGGAAAGTAATAACTCACATGGAAAAGTTGAAGGAAGATAAAATTTAAGAATCTTCAGTCTGAACTCGTAAATACTGTCACAAGGATCGTTACTCAAACGACTGCAATTGGGATTATGGCCTAAAAATTTCTAGATCAGAACCAAACGTTCGATCAACCAGAATGAAGATTAGATCGGAACAGTCGTTCGATAAAGACAATTGGAGAACAGATCTGAATAATTACTCACCGTTAGAGTCGCCGAGTACACGGAAGAAGTAGATCGCCAGAACAGGAAACACCGCTGCCTCGAGAGCGCTGTGAGATAAGAGTATCGCCGCTGACGAACGTCGTCATCGACCGATGTAGTGATGCTTGCGGTGAAGGGCGGATCCGTTGACGAAAACAGCGCCTAAGTGTCTGGGAGAGACCGCCTCCACCTTTGCCGTCGTCTTCATCGCCATCGCCGCCGTCGGGATCGAGTGGCACCGTCGGAGAAGAATTAGGGTTGAGAAATATTTGGGGAAAGAAGTTTGGGAATTCTCGGTTAATCCTGAGGAATAATAAGAGTTACTCATTCTCTCTCCACTCCCTTAGTTTAAAGAAAGAAGGGTTGACAAATTTGCACTGGAGCCCCTCCGCTCAGGCAAATTTGCAGGAACCAAATTCCTTACTCAAAACTTTTACTGATTGCCCCTCCCCCTTTTACATATTACAAAGAATACAGAAAATATGGTTAAAGAGTTTGTTTGGGAGTGGGGACCACTAAGGTGGTTATAACCAAAAAAAATTTAAATTGGAAATCCAGCTCTCAATGTTTCCCTCCAAAATAGATCAAAATTATTAGTTAAAAAATATTAACCTTTTATTTGAAACCTAAATCAATAATAATTATTTTTAGAAATCAATTTTTTTCTCAAAAAAAAAGCCGGGAAGTGGAGTTACAAATCTCCTCCCTTAAAAAAATTTCGTCCTCGAAATTCGAGAGACAACAAAATTAACTCAAAGCAAATCTCAAGAAGGTTCAAACACAATTCATTTATTGTATTAAAAAAATTTTAATATCACAGTACACTCAAACAAACAAACTGGGATAGCGCTCCCGCATCTCGTCCTCGCGCTCCCATGTGGACTCTCCCGGAGAGTGGTGTCTCCACATGATGCGGACAAGTGGAATAGTTTGGTTCCGTAAGGGCTTCTCCCTCCGATCAATGATCTCCACAGGCTACTCCTCGTAGGTCAATCTCGGACCCACCTCTAGCTCTCAATAGTCCACCACATGGCTCGGGACTGGAATGTAACGTCGAAGCTGGGACACGTGGGAAACGTCGTGAACTCCCTCCAAGCTAGCTGGAAGCGCTAGTCGATATGCTGCCTCGCCAATCAGTGTCGTCACATCGAAAGCCTGATGAATCTCGGACTGAGCTTCCCGCCTCTGCCAAAGTGAATAACGCCCCTAGTCGGTGAGATCTTTAGGAATACTCTGTCTCCAACCTTGAACTCAAGTGTCCGTCTGCTGCTGTCCGCCCAATGCTTCTGTCGATCCCGCGCAACTCTCAGATGCTCTCTGAGCCTTGAGACCTTCTACGATAATTACACGCAAGGAGTTGGAATAACACAACCTAACAATGATCAAGGATTAGATAGGCACGAGATAGATTGAAATTTAAATTACAACTTATAGGAGCAAAAATCATGAAGACACAACTATTAAGTATGATCAAAAATCGATAATTTAATACAAGTGGACTAAGACAGGTTAGAAAAATCATGGTCAGATAGTCATGACTTAAGATCGAAGTTTTAGATAAGTCACAAACGAAGTACGGAATTACAATCTGGTAATATACAATTTTTAGGAATTCAATGATCTAACGATAAAATGCTAGAAGAAAAATTTAGCAAGGGTTGATCGAGGAGACGTACGCAAGACTCAGGAGATACAGTATCAAATCAGGATGAACGTGCAAGGATCTGTGTTTCTTGAAAACCAATAATCATATAAAAAGGGATATAGTTTTCATGGTGTCCGGGAACATATAGCTATTTGAAATCACTTTGCCTAGAATCCCTACCCCGTCAGTATATATCTGACTGCAGTGGACTTTCGGCTCCGTGACTCAAATAACAATATGTCACCGAATAACCTGTCAATCTTATCCATTTTTCCAACAATCATTGACGAAGCAACCCAAGAGATCAAGGTATGAAGAATATGACAAGTCTCGACAGTACTCGAAAACCTATGATTGTCTGAAATCACTTCAACTTAAAGTTCCTGCCTCGCCAGTGCGCTACTGGCTGCAGTGAACCCTCAGTCTCCATAATCCAGCTAATGGCTGCAGCGCGCAACTGTCATGCCATAGTAGGTCATCGAATAACCTCTCGACTTTATCCCTAGGAATTTCAAAAGAGTTTCAAGGAATTCAAAATGAGTTTCAATAGTCCAAGTCACGAAAATGGTGAAGTTACCTGACTGTTAGAATACAAGGATTTATTAGGTACTAAGAGACGACAAGGGATCCAATCAGTGAATACAAAAGGGCAACCAGGGAGATTTAAAATTTCAGACAGGGAGCGAAGTTTCAAATTATAACAGAATTTCAACTGATATCTAGAATGGTAATAAGATTCCGTATGTGGGACGTTATCCCGAAAGGATAACAGAGTCTCGATGGATGAACTGAGGCAAGTTATTAGACAGGAGACAAGTTTCAAAATAAGAAATAAAATCCCGCACTGGAAACAAGGTTCAACAACATCTCAATTAACAACGAAACCTCAGACAAAATTTCAAAGAGAAAACAACCTCCAATAGAATACAAGGTCTCAATTAGAAAACCAATATCAACAAAGTCGTGATTAGGAAATAAAATCTCGAATAGAAATCTTGACGAGGAAACAAGACATCAAATAGGGAACAAGGCTCATTGAGTCGCGAGTAGGAACTGGAGTTTCAAAGTCCGAAAAATCTTGGATATATAAGAAAAAATCACGAACAAAACAAAGTCTCGAAATAGGAAACAGGATCTTAAAATCTCGAATGGAATCAAGTTACGAGTAGGAAAAAGAATCAATGGGTGAGTAAAACAATATCCATGAAACAAGCGATACCTCAAATAGGGAGCAAGATCGAAGCAAAGCTGTGAACGAAACAATTTCCAAGTAAAAAACAAGCCATGTAGGAAATGAAATCTCACATAGGGAACAAGTCGAAACCGAAGTTTTCAAACGATGTCTTGAATGGTGAATAGAAACAAGTATTGAATAAAAATCAAATTCCAACAATCCCCAAATAGAAAACTGAACTTCGGAAAGAAAACAAAATTTACAAATTGTAACTAGTCCTGAATAGGAAACAAAATTCCTTAGTAGAATCTTGAAAAGAGCAAGGTCAAGAAGAATGGATTGGAGGAGTACCAATGAACGAATAGGAAACAATATCTCGAGTTAAGTTTCGAATACCAACCAAGATTCCAAAATAAAAAAACAAGAAGTTCCAAGAAATGGTCTAGATACTAAAAGAAATTTAAGAAAAACTGGGTTCCTAATCAAGATACATGGTTTTCCCAACCATTCAAAAATCTTCAGTCTTTAGTCTGTCTTCAGTATTCCTCCGGAACGGAAATCTCTCTAACCTCCTTCAATTGTCCTGGCGTAGGTTGATCCCTGCGGTAGTACTCCATGTGGTTGCTGAATCTAGAGAGGCTGGTCCCTTTGCTATAGTCCTAGTGCTCTTCGTGTTCGCCCTTGGGAAGAGTGATCAATGGTCTCAGGCAATCCCTGACTGGGTGGGCAGACAATCCGTAGAACAAGCATAGCCTCCATCTTTTGCGGCACTCCTCGAAGCGATGTCCTGGATGGCGGCAAAAAAAAATAAAATACAAATGATCGTTGACTGGATCTGAATCTGGATCTCTCGCTGAGGTGACTGAAGTGCAGGGACTCTGACAGAAATATATGGTTGCTGGCTGCTGACTGCTGACTGCTGAGATCTTGATGCTCCTGATGATACGATTGGTGATGTGACCGGAGAAACGCCGACTAAGTATTGCGACGCTTTGCGGGTCCAAGCTAGTTGTTGTCTTCGTCATAAGTCTTCATGTCTCTCATGTGCTTCAGCTTTTCGTCTCGTTCTATTGTCTGTGTTATATTCTAGATCTCTTGGCTAGTGGCTTCAGTCTTCAGAGGAGTCGGATCCTCCAAAACTTGGATAATTTTTAGTGGCGGCTCCAGGTTCTCGATCTGCTCCTCGATGCAAGATATGCGCTCAGTGTCGAGGAAGTCCAAAAGTCTGAGAGTCTGGAAATCAGAAGTCCTTCCTGGCTCGGAGAGTGTATCCACAAGTCTGACTTGGAAAGGATGGCCTGCTTCCTCTGGTTGTCAAGGGACTCTTCAGACGTCTCCGTCAACTACGTACTACCCATGGGATAGTAGAGTGATAGAACGTAGTGGAAGCTCGGAAACGTCAAGTGCAGGTGAATTGACAGTTCTGGTGTCGCGTGCTTTTGAACTATCTGCAAAACAGAAAACTGTTAAAATAACCTAGACCTACATACAACAAGTGTTTATAGAATATTAAAATACCTGATACACCTGATATACCTGATATACCCTTATTTCCCGATTTTCCTATGATGTGATCAAGTTTTTCTAGTGTAATCAAGTCCCCCAATAGTACGCTAAGACCTAGGTACCATTAGGATAGACCTGCATGGGCCACCACTAAAAACATGTCACGACCCGCTCCCGAATAATCGGACACGAGCCGGACACGCCCAGCCTTCGTCGTTAGACACGACGAAGTAAGCTGTACCAAGCTAGGAAAAACTAACCAGATAAACATGAAAATATAGAATCACAGCATCTAAGAACGTATCCCAGAATGATCACCATAATCCACAATTCTATGTATGTAAATATACGAGTCATCAAGAATGAAATGTACTATGAATTCTAAAGACAAAAATCTAGAAGTAAGGCTAACAGTCTAAACCTGAAACCTCAAGCTAAATCGTGACCATCCTGCTCAGCTAATATCCTGGGCTCTGGCCCATAAGGCAGAATGATATCCTGCAAGTATACCTGCAACTTATCCAGTCAGGAGCGGAGCAAAGCACAATTCTAGGTAATGAACAATAACATCATGATATGGAAAATAAATGCTGAAAGAACAAGAAGAACAAGATATATAAAAAAAAAAGGAAGAACATGAACTACTGCTATAAAGATACATGAAAGATCATGACTATGTAAAGATGCAGGAAAGATCACGACTATAGCTAAAATCAAGATCAGGATCATAGGAAACTAATGTAAGAACAAATCCTGAACATGTGTGTTATAAATTTGAAATACTTCTATGATATGTGACCGGCTATAGGTAAGATCATGAAAGAACATGAAAGATCCTGAAAGATCATGTAATGGTACGGCTTAGGACCCGCGTGCACTGTGCGAGGCCTAAGCTAAAGATCATGAATAAGTATCCGGGTTTGGTCACATATCTAGAGTATTTCCCCCACCCCAAGATACAAGTAAGATCACGAAAGAACAAGCCAGAAAAGATCATGAACGTGTCGCAGTGTGTCAGCAATAAAGAACAAGAAATGTACTGATCAAAACCATAGAATGTACTTGCCTTGCTCCAGGAAAGTACAGGTAGGCAATAGAGCTAGATATCCTCCTGTAATTGGTAATGATGTGTACAAGTTGGTTAATAGACTGCTAATTCTAAATGGTTTATCAAAAGATTCTAATCACGATTAATTTCTAATATAAACCTTAGTTTCTAGGGTTTCCTATAGAGTATCAATATTACTAACTATATTCTAAACTAGCAAGAACTTTAAATAATAAATACATGATTTGCTATTGGACAAGTGTTCAAAAAGTAACTTAAACAATGGTAGAGGTTTCTTGAATTTAGTCAAGACCATGCCTATATAAACTCAAGTTAATGGGAACTCAAATCCTAATCTATATGAATTCAGATTAGCCATTCTATCCAATAGTGAATACAATCTCAGTTACACTGCAATACCTTAGGTTAACCTTGAACTTTATTCCAGGTTCAATCTTGGACTTCATTCCAGGATAATACTTGGACTTCATTCCAGGGTTATATGAGATATAATCTCAATCAAATGAGACTCTAATCCCAGGTTCCCATGAGATAAAATGCAGTGATCTGAACTAAAGTAAGGCTCAGTCCTGAGGATTATCACAACTCCACAGAAATATGATTAACCAGGAATGCTCTGCAGTAAGCAACCCACAGTTAATCAATTGCAATAGATTCCAAACTAACTGTCATAATAGTTAGTTGAATGCCAGGTTATAAGGAGTTCTTGGGACTGATCAGAAACCTGGAAAATATGATATAGATTTTCAGGTTTCTCCATTCACTGATATGCAAAGTCCATCCTCCATGCACTAAATTTATTTCCCTGCTCTGACCTTTCTTCCAAACTTATGAAACTATCAGATAACAGGACTTCGACAATCCTATACTTGGTTATAACAATCCCACATCAAAATCACAAGTAACCAAGAGAAAGAATTGTAAAACCAAGGATGGGAATACTTGACTGTTCAATTGGTTTGCTCATACGAGCATTAGACTGATAGGGTTTATCTCTCCTAAACTCATATTCCCATTTACTGATGGTTAGGAGTTAAGGAAAAATAAGAGCTATCATAACATGAAAGCACATAAGTCCTTAATGGAAAATATCACACTCAGTTCAGTGATATAACCTGATGCATTCATTCCTGTTTGGACTGAAAATAAACAATGGGAAAACTTGGCATATCAGTCCCCAACCAACAGGGAAATAACTAAGGCTCAAGACAATTAATAGATAGTTCACACATTCCAGTTTAGTATTGAACTTCAATCTCAGATTTTAACAAGATGTCCTATAGTAGAGTAGGTGAAACCAATTCATGAATATGAGTCCCAAACAGGACATTAAGGTTCTAGGTTCAACTGGAAACTAGTCTCAGTTTCACTGAGATTCCTTCCCAGTTGACTGAGATGAAGGTTCAATGTTAGTGTGCCCCAAATTCTCAGGTTCTATTCGAATCAATAAGAACTTCAAGGAACATATAGGTTCATATATGTTCACAGGCTCAAATAACAATGTCACCCAATTTATCATTCCAAAACGAACTTAGAGTAATAGGAAAATGGCACACTGATAACCCGATACTCCAAATCTCAATTTCAGTCACCAAACTTATTTGAAACTAGAGTTTAGACAGAGCTAACCAAATTGATATCTTAAATTCTCGTGATACCATCTCTGCTCTGCTCTTAGGTGTAATTATGCATTCGAAAATTAATTAGAGAAGTAATTTGGAATTACCTGAAGAAGAAAAAGGTTAACAGAACTCGTCCCCAAGTCGAATCGTCTTCGTGCTCAAACCTCGATCAGTCCAAAAGTCCCCGATCCAAATCAAAACTCCAATCAAAACTCTGACATAGACATAAACCCAAAACCGATCATTAATCAAAGAATTAAGGTAATTCAGGAAGGCATTACAACCGAATAAACTAACCTAACTCAGATCGAGATATCGAAGCGTAAATGAAACAACAATTGATCGATTCAAACAATCAATCTACACAACGATCGGAAAGTAATAACTCACATGGAAAAGTTGAAGGAAGATAAAATTTAAGAATCTTCAGTCTGAACTCGCAAATACTGTCACAAGGATCGTTACTCAAACAACTGCAATTGAGATTATGGCCTGAAAATTTCCAGATCAGAACCAAACGTTCGATCAACCAGAATAAAGATTAGATCGGAACAGTCGTTCGATAAAGACAATTGGAGAACAGATCTGAATAATTACTCACCGTTAGAGTCGCCGAGTACACGGAAGAAGTAGATCGCCAGAACAGGAAACACCGCTGCCTCGAGAGCGCCGTGAGATAAGAGTATCGCCGCTGACGAACGTCGTCGCCGGCCGATGTAGTGATGCTTGCGGTGGAGGGCGGATCCGTTGCCGAAAACAGCGCCTAAGCGTCGGGGAGAGACCGCATCCACCTTTGCCGTCGTCTTCATCGCCATCGCTGCCGTCGGGATCGAGTGGCACCGTCGGAGAAGAATTAGGGTTGAGAAATATTTGGGGAAAGAAGTTTGGGAATTCTCGGTTAATCCTGAGGAATAATAAGAGTTACTCATTCTCTCTCCACTCCCTTAGTTTAAAAAAAGAAGGGTTGACAAATTTGCACTGGAGCCCCTCCGCTCAGGCAAATTTGCAGGAACCAAATTCCTTACTCAAAACTTTTACTGATTGCCCCTCCCCCTTTTACATATTACAAAGAATACAGAAAATATGGTTAAAGAGTTTGTTTGGGAGTGGGGACCACTAAGGTGGTTATAACCAAAAAAAATTTTAAATTGGAAATCTAGCTCTCAATGTTTCCTTCCAAAATAGATCAAAATTATTAGTTAAAAAATATTAACCTTTTATTTGAAACCTAAATCAATAATAATTATTTTTAGAAATCAATTTTTTTCTCAAAAAAAACCGGGAAGTGGAGTTACATGGAACGACAAGGATTATTTCATGGCAGCTTGTCGAGAGTTTTTTTTTGTGTTCAAAGTTGTAGCCACAACGGCATATGTAATGTAAAAATGATCTTGCACATACATTGCAAGTTTTATGAATAAAAAGCTAAATTTCTTCTTATTCTATGTCTTCAACTCTCTGCACTGTTTAATTTCAACGTATCGAGTCAAAGAAAATTTCAAGTGCATATTCTTGTCTTGTACAAGTCCAACAAGGACTTATACGACATCACGTCCTGACTCGTGGGATCGATTTATCTCGAGTCAAGGCGATGACGACCGATTTGGCGAGTCGGGGTGTGACAGGCGGTGTGGGACTTCAGAGCCTTCAATCTATCCGCGAAGCTTCTAGGTTAAAGCTCACATGGAAATTCAGTCAAGGTGGGCCTTTTTGGGCTGAATGGACGTCAAATAGATACTTAAAAGAGGACAACTTTTGGTCTTATACATTCAATAATAATGTCTCCGTCACATTCAAACAACTTCTACGAAATCGTTCTCGCATCAAACCTTCCATTCTTCGAGAGTTTAAGGATGGTAGAGGTACAGATTTGTGGTGTGACCCGTGGATTGCTCATCGCAGCTTATGGGAACTCTCTGGGGAGCAGCTAGAACATGAGGCACGTAAATGACTTGGGGTTCATAAAATCATACTGAATGGGAATTGGAGGCCGGAGACCTATGTCCACATGACAAGGCATACGGACTTGATTACCAATGTTCTATTCGTGAGGAGGTACCCTATGATTGCTGGGTTTGGTCGCATACAAATGGCAGCGGCGGTCAAGCTGGGTTCAGGTTCCGAGATTGCTATGACCTAGTCCGAACTCGCCACCCGCATATTGAGAACTTTGAGTTCGTATGGTTGAATGGTCTGGCGAGGAAAATGTAGTTGTGCATGTATCGGGTGCTACTGGATCGTCTTCTTACGAGAGACAGACTTCTCGGTTTGGGGGCACACATTACTTCACCTGGTTGTGTGCTTTGTCTTTCCACAGATAAGTCTATTAGCCATCTCTTCTTTGCATGTACTGTGGCCGGGGCTATTTGGCGAGAACAATGTCATAGATTGGGAATGAGGGCAGAGGTTAGAGATATTGAGGGGATCATTGGTCAAATTCGAACTAATAGTCATCGAGGAGTTGGGTGGTTTAATGAGGCAAGGATGCGCTTGGCTTCTACGGTTTGGCATATCTGGAGGCAACGGAATAGGCGTGCTTTTGATGAATATATTACATCGCCTACTGGAATTTTGCATAATATAGAGTTTGATGTATCTTCGATGAACCCATCATAAGGGCTCTTCTTATGTACTATGTATTGATTATATGAACAATTTTTTTTACCTTCTTTCAATATATATATATATATATATATATATATATATATATATATATATATATATATATATATATATATATATATAATATGACTTACTTAGCCGTCTAAATCGTATTTATATTCTTCATTAATTAATATATATGAAGATGTTTTGTGATGTGAAACAACAATTCTAGGCTAGGCCATATGTAATCAAATTCCTTCCATAATAAAAGATAAAATAGAATAAGTAGATATATAAAAATAATGCTAAATTTTAACTTAATATTCTCAAATATTCTATTTTTCAACTTATATCCTCAACTTTTTTACCCGATAATTTGATACCATCAACTATTGAATATTTTTAACTTGGTTTCCTTCGTCAGTCATGGGTTACGTCTTCCATCTAAAAAAATAAAATAGTTTATTTAGACTACATTACCACCTTTTGTCCCGCCCCCACCCCCACTGCGTCCCTCCTCCTACCGTTGAGCACCCCCCCTCCTGCCTCCCCATGCAGCGCCCCTCCCACTGTCGGTGTCGAGGAGGGGAGGGGGAAAGAATGAGGGTATTTTGGTCATTTTATGTTAATATTGGTAGGATATTAAATTTTACAATTATAGTTAAAGTATCAAGTTGTCTAATTGTAAAGTTAAGCTATCAAGTTGAAAAATTGGATTATTTGAAGATATAAAGTTTAAATTAAGCCTAAAAGTAAAAAAAAATACTAATTGTTGTGCGGACAATTAGCTCAACCTCTCAATGTATATCAATATATCTCAATGTGTATCAATCTATCTACAAGCTATCCCAACCTCTCTTTATATAGGAAGAGAGAGGTTGGGAGTTACATAATGAAAGGTCACTTAGGAGTTACAAAGTGAAGAGTCATGAGTTACAAAATGAAGAGTCACCATGATTCACCATCATGAGATGAGTTACAACACTCCCCCTTGGCTCTTTACAAACTCTGTTTGTAAACACCTCTGAGCTTCTTTTTCTGTCTGTAGCTTGCAGATTCAAAAATGACCACCTACTTGTGCCTCGTTAAAACCTTGCCAAAGAAAACCCAGTGGGAAAAAAAAAATTGGTCGAAGGTCAAAAGAGTACACACAGGTCAGTGTGATGGGGGTAAACTAACCATTGCAAATGTGCCTCGTCAAAACCTTGTCAGGGAAAATCCAGTGGGAAAAAACCGTTGAACGAAGGACAAAAGAGTACACGATGGTTTAGAAGTATACACTGGATACTCCCCCTGATCACAATAGTCCTTAGTGAATAAGAGATTTGAAATGTGTCTCGTTAAAAACCTTGCCAAGGAAAACCCAATGGAAAAAAAAACTTGGTCTAAGGAAAAAAAGAGTACACAAGCATACATCAGGATGCTCCCCTTTTCACTCGCACTCGAGAGGGCGCAGGATATACGCACAACAGGGCGTTTGGAGGCGCTCGTTGGGGCGCTCCCCCTCACATGCACACAACAGGGTACAGGAAACATGTTTCACTTAGGCTAGCTCTGAAAGTTTCCTAAGTCCAATTGCTCTGACATGTTCTGGAACGAGTGTTTCGGCAGTGACTTGGTGAACAAGTCTGCACGGTTATTCTCCGATCCAATGTGTTTCACTTCAATCTTCTGAAGCGCTTGTTGTTCATGTGTAAAGAACAACTTGGGCGATATGTGCTTGGTAGCATCCCCTTTGATGTAACCATGTTTCGCTTGATCAATAACAGCGGTATTGTCCTCATAGACGACAACAGGTTCATCTCAGTCATATGGAAGATCACATGTACTTCGAATATGGCCAATAACAGCTCGAAGCCATACACACTCTCTAGTTGCCTCATAGAGCGCGAGTAGCTCAGAGTGGTTCGTTGAAGTAGCCACTAAGGTCTGTTTGCGAGACCTCCAAGAAATTGTCGTGTTCCAAATGGTAAAGACGTAACCAGATTAGGAACGCCCCTTGTGTGGATCAGATAAGTATTCTGCATCGGTGTAGCCAACAAGGGTCGCGTTGTTTCGAGTGCCAAGAGCGTTGGACTCACTCAAAACCGTGTAGGGATAGAACAAGCCCAAGTCCGTAGTACCCTTAAGGTAGCGAAAAATGTCTTTTATGCCATTCCAATGGCGGCGTGTTGGCGCGGTGCTGTGTCGAGCTAGACAATTCACAACAAACGAGATATCCGATCTAGTACATTGGGCCAAGCATAATAAAGCGCCTATTGTACCCAGATAAGAGAACTCAGGACTCAATATCTCTTCGTCGTCCTCCTTTGGACGGAATGGGTCCTTAGTAATGTCTAGAGAGCGGACGATCATGGGAGTAGCGGACGGCTTAACGTCAAAATGACTAAAGCGTCTCAACATCTTTTGGGTGTAGTTCGCTTGATGGACAAGAATTCCATCTTTACGGTGCTCGATCTGCAGGCCGAGGCAAAATCGTGTCTTCCCAAGATCCTTCATCTCGAATTCTCTCTTCAGGATATCAACAGTTTCTGACAAGTTTTTTTCGGTTCCTATGAGATTCATGTCATCTACATAGACCGCGATGATTGTGTATCCTGAAGTGGATTTCTTTATGAACACGCATGGGCAAAGTTCGTTATTAACGTATCCCAAACCGATCAAGTATTCGCTTAGGCGGTTATACCACATTCGCCCGGATTGTTTCAATCCATATAGCGAACGCCTCAGTCTAATCGAGAACGCGTTCCGTGGTCGGGAACTACTTGATTCAGGCATCTTTAGTCCTTCAGGGACTCTCATGTATATCTCTGTGTCCATATCCCCGTAGAGATAGGCTGTGACCACATCCATGACCTGCATATTCAGTTTTTCGGAAACTACTAAACTGATTAAGTAGCGGAACGTTATGACGTCCATTACGGGAGAATACGTCTCCTCGTAATCAATTCCAGGGCGTTGTGAGAAGCCTTGCGCCACAAGGCGAGCCTTGTATCACACAATCTCATTTCTCTTATTACGCTTCCTTAGGAAAACCCATTTGTGACCAACTGGTTTAACATTGGGTGGTGTTGGAGCAACAGGTCCAAACACGCTTCTTTTCGCTAAGGAGTCTAGTTCAGCCTGGATTGCTTGTTTCTATTGTGACCAGTCCGTTCGTCATTGACACTCGGCAACACTAAGAGGTTCCATGTCATCATTGTTCATAATGTCAGTGGCCACTGAGTATATGAACACATCATCGATGACAGTTTCATTTCGCTTTAAAATATCGTCTAAGCTAGCATACTCGACGGATATTTCGAGGTTATCGGCATAATTAGGAATAGGTGTTTCATCTGGAATGCGCTCTTCTAATACATCGCCGTGATCCTTAATGATCTCATGTGGCAAAACACTTTTAACAAGATTTCTTCGCTTCCGGGGCAGAACATCTTTGGAACCAACCGGTCTTCCCTTCTTCTTGGGAATAGCGGCGGACTGGACGGCCGATGGCAGCGTCCTTTGCTCGGCGGGTTCGACCGGAGCAACATGTTTCACAGGAACATGGCGTCTCTCAGGGACGTCTATCCTTGCAGGCACATTTGCAGCAGGTATAATTGATCTCGTGACTTTTGCTAGGTCGCAAAATGCGTCTGGCATTTGATTTACAATATCTTGCAGACCTAGAATCCTCTGCACTTCCTTATCACTATGTGCAGAGGGGGGATCATGATGAGCAACAGCGGCACATGCCACGCTAATTCACGTCGTTCTTCATCAACGTTAGCGTGTATTTCTCTCCCTAACGACAGGAAGATTGCCTCATCAAAGTCACAATCCGCATGTCTCGCGGTAAAGAGATCGCCTGTTAAGGGATCTAAATAGAGAATGATGGACGGGGAGTTATAATCGACATATATTCCCCGTCGCTTCTGAGGTCCAAATTTTGAACGCCTTATCGGCTCAATTGGAACATTGATTAGGCACCCAAACACGCGTAAATATGAGATGTCAGGCTCACATCCAGTAACCAGCTGGTACGCAAAAAGTGGTTGGGTGGCCATGGGCCTCAGACGGACTAAATTTGTAGCGTGTAAAATTGCATAGCCCCATGCAGATAGTGGGAGTTTGGTGCGCATAACCAAGGTCCGCGCTATCACTTGCAGTCGCTTTATAAAAGCTTTCGCTAGGCCATTTTGGGTATGAACATACGCAACAGGGTGTTCAAGATTTATTCCCAAAGTCATGTAATAATCATCGAAAGTCTTCAATGTAAACTCCGCGGCATTATCAAGTCTAATAGACTTTATCGGATAATCCGGATGGTGAGCCCTTAACTTAATGATCTGGGCGAGGAGTTTAGGAAACTCTGCGTTTCGGGTGGACAACAACACTACGTGTGACCATCTAGTCGATGCATCAACCAAAACCATGAAGTATTTAAATGGTCCGCATGTTGGTTGGATTGGTCCATAAATATCTCCATGAATTCTCTCAAGGAATTGGAAAACCAATCTCGTAGGTTTCATATGGAGTGGCTTGAGATTTGTCTTCACAATCGAGCAAGCTTGGCATAGGCTTTTCGGATTTATAACGAAATTCTTTTCTCCAAGAGGATGCCCATGTGATGCATTCATAGTGCGAAGCATCGTATTTTGACCCGGATGACCCAGCCGGTCATGCCATAGCATAAAAGTTCTCTCATCAACTGGCGCTCGGCGAATGATGAGATTACTCTCGATGTGTTGTATCGTAGTGAGATACAAACCACTTGAAAGACATTTCAACTTCTCCAAGATACGCTTTTGGCCGTACTGAGTGAAGGTAATGAAAAGATACTCGAAGCCATGTTCTCAAGCAGTTTCAACATAAAATCTGTTTTTTTCGAATATCCTTAAAACTCAGTAAGGTACGACTGGACCTTGGAGAATATAAGGCCTCTGATACTTCAACGGGAGTACCATTGGATAACGAAAAATGGGCTTTGCCAAAACCTTGAACAATGGTTGAGGGTCCCGAAATGGTTGTCACTGAGGTTACTTTAGGCGTATATGAGATAAAGTATGATTTATCTCTCAAGATAGTGTGAGTCGTTCCACTATCAACCAGACAATCTACTGCCCCGTGGTCCATGCCTATAAGTAAAGAAAATTAAAGTTTGTCACACGTTTGAGGAAAGTGCTCGAAATATAACTTTAATTTATCGAGAAAACAGAAAATACAAACCACCAAAAGTTTTATGACTTAAATCAAATATAGAAAGAAAATGGAGATTCATTCTTCCATTTCTGCTATAAAATTGGGGGTCTCAAGATTTAGATTTTCGCACTCGTTGACCAGATTTGCTTCGGTCCGGCGCCCCTTGTGATAGTTATCAACTTCTTGGGGGGTCGCCCTGCAAGTCCGTTGCATATGACCATAAGCACCATATGTGTAGCAGAGAGTAGGCGCTTGGCCTTCCACTCTCGCTTTGGGACGACTGGTCCGTTGGTTTTTACCATGAGACTGCCTAGGAGTCAAAGGTCCTTGGTTCTTGTTAGAACCTCGCTTTGGGTGACGAGACTTAAATCGCCTCTGTTCCTTGGCTGGGACGACTGGCCCTTGTCTCGTTTCCACCGTGGATTTGGTCCACGAAGAGCGTTTGCATCAGGCATTAGAATTGCCTTTATTCCAGCAGGACGAGAATTGTTGTTTCTCATTAAAATGAGACTGTTCTTCTCGTCTAGTAAAAGCTGGGTGATGAGCTCGGGAAACTTAGTGAACTTAGACTGACGATATTGCTTCTGGAGCAAGTTGTCAGTGGAAGGAAATGTGGTGTATGTTTTCTCCAAAAGATTACTGTCGGTTAATATCTCACCGCAGTATTGGAGAAGTGATCGAATCCTGCAGACTTCATTGTTGTAATCAGTTACACTCTTGAAGTCTTGGAAGCGCAGGTTCAACCAGTCATGGCGTGCTTCAGGTAGCCATATGGTCTTCTGGTGGTCGAAGCACTCTTTCAGAGAGTCCCATAGCGTCTTCGGCGAGGAAATTTCAATGAACTCCGCCTTCATGGCGTCAGATAAATGCCTGCGGAATAGAATCATCGCTTTGGCGTTCATTGAGCGAGTGACTTCCACTTCACGCTCTTTCTCGTTATAGATGACGTCCAAGAGGCCCTGCGCATCTAGATGGTTCTGGATGTCTTGCGTCCAGTCCAAGTAGTTCTTGCCAGAGGCTTCAAGGATGAAAAAATCAATCTTGATCGACATTTTTCTACAACAGGAGAAAAATCTTGATCAGTCATCATATAAAACGACATGTTTATATGGATTTGGTTTGCATAAGTAACAACAAACAATTGTAGATAAAACAATGGTTTTGAAAAAACAATTTTTTAAAAAAAATCCTCTTATAACGATCGACGGGCCGATATAGAGGAAAAGTATTTGCTTGCAAAAATGCATAAGTATAAATACAATTTGAGAAAAAAATAATTTTCGGTCAACCCCATTCGGTAGCTCTACGTGAATATGACCAGGCGAGAAAATGAGGGAGGAGGGTCACCAGGGACCTCTAAAGAACCAAGCCCCAAGTTCTTTCTGACATCATACCCAAATAGGTGAGCCTATTCGGAGAGACTTCGTAAAAATTTTTTTTCAAATGTAAGAATAAATAAGATTTTTAAAGAAATTCATACTATTTACGAACAGTGCAAAATAGGTGACAATTTAGTGCGTGCTCAAAATGAGCGTTGCCTTTGAAAAATTATTAGCCAAAAAAATTATTTTGGAAGGCCCAAATTTGGCGGTGCCAGAATTTGTTTATGTAGCCAAAACCATTTTTCAAAATTTTCAAGTTTATTTTTTCCGTAATTACGTAAAAAAATGTACAACATAAGCAAGCAACAGCACACAAAAGAATTGGTGCCTAAGCAAGTGGCACCCAAAAAATGTCAACTATTTTTTCGACGTCTAATGAAGCGACGGCAAAAAAATAGCGAGAAAAAAATACAATTTTTTTACTATCCATCTGTCACAATAATTCACTGAGTAACATAAAGAAAAAAATGCTACTGAGGTGCTCGGCAGGGCGCAGATGGCACTGAGGTACTCGCCGGGGCTCTTCAAATCCATCATTACCAAAAAAATGTTAGCATTTAAATTTTCTTCGTCAACATGAAAAAAAAATTCAAAAAAAATTATTTTTTCAGAAAAAAAACTAACAAATATTTTGTAGGGATAAGTACTATTTAAACAAAAAAATTTCTGAAATTGGCAGTTTAAAAAATTGCAGAAAAATGTCTTTTACCAAAATATATACAGCAAATTATTTGATAAACACGCCAAAGTATATTTTGATAAAAAAAATTTTGAACAAAATATTGTGTTTTACCAAAGTATATTTTCGTAACAAAATTTCTGTAACAAAATATATTGCTGTAACAAAATATATTTGATAAAAAAAAATTTCTCGTATATATTTTTTAAAAAAAATTCTGATTATATATTACGAAAGCTTCTAACTTATGATTTGCTACATCTCTCAAGAAAATCTTCTTCTTAAAGAGAAAATATGCATGACAGTGTAAACGTGCATTTGATATTCTGTGTTTGTCATGCTACCGATTCTAGAAAATGCAGCTAAACATAAGCTCTTGTCCCCATTTATATTAGCATCAACTAAAGAACTATATGACAAAATTCATGGTATAAGATCAATGCATTCATATTTCTAATCAGAAAAACTAGTAACAATAGTGATTCAGATGAAAAATAAATTTCGTGACGACTGAAATAAGTCGGAAACATCATGCAATACACAATCGAACCATCATAAACATAGAATTTTTATGTGAACCATGAAGAGTATAAGTAGAAGACGAAAAATTTACTAGACGAATAGAAGAGAAAAAAATCACTCAACTACAATTTCTCCTACCGATCTCAGAAACTTAGAAAATGGACCAACCACAACTACTCAAAATGAAGAGTATATTAACAAAAAAATTTACCTTTCTTACCTTATGGTGGAAGAAAGTGAGAAAATGATCAGTACGTCGGGTCTCCGGCGTTGCACAAGCAAAGTGCTGATAACATGTTGTGCGGACAATTAGCTCAACCTCTCAATGTATATCAATATATCTCAATGTGTATCAATCTATCTACAAGCTATCCCAACCTCTCTTTATATAGGAAGAGAGAGGTTGGGAGTTACATAATGAAAGGTCACTTAAGAGTTACAAAGTGAAGAGTCATGAGTTACAAAATGAAGAGTCACCATGATTCACCATCATGAGATGAGTTACAACACTAAATTTTTTTGAGTTGTCCCTCATTATTTTACCATAATTTAAGGTGCACCATACTGAATTACCATAATGCATGAAACCATCACTTTGAACGAAAACCATTAATGAGTAACACTCAGGGCTCGTTTGGATCAAGTTTTTGTATTCCTAGGAATATGTTTTCAATTCCTTTCCCATGGGAAAGGAATTCAACATTCCCATACCCATGTTTGGTTAGGTTGGGAATAGGTAGTTCAAAAATTTAAAAAATTTCATATCCATTTTTGGTTTACAATAGAATAAAAATATTAATTTATTTAGTTTTCCTTTAATACCCTTTCATTAATTTCATGATGATTTATATGTTTGGGATAGAAGTTAAAAATTTGAAAATAAAAAAAGGGTATAACCGTCCAAACAAAATAGCTAAACATCATTCCTAGGAAAGCAAATCTATTCCCAAGGTGGGGCTTGCAAATAGCTTTCCCAAGTCAATAGGAATAGCTTTCTCCCCTAAGCCCCTCATATTCCCTCCTGATTTCCAATCCTAAACATACCAAACATGAGTAAGGAATTCAAAACACATTCCCAAGCCAAAAAACTTGAACCAAACGCTCCTTCAATTCCTTTGGCTTACATAAACAAAAAAAATTTAAGTTGTCCCACTTATTTTACCATAATTAAGATACACCTCACTTATTTGAGGATATTTTAATCATAATTTAATGTACCCCACTTAAATGTGGGTCAAAGATGTTGACCATTAGAGCATCATTAGTAGTTGGGACTCTCCAATGCAATTTGGAGCACAAAATTTCAAAAAAGAAGGTAAATGTAGAATGTGTTGGTGTCACGACCCGCTCCCAATTTTGGGATACGAGTACATGGCCAAGTCCAGCCTACGCCGCAGCATCGGCGGTAGTACGCTGTCTATGATAACAATGGTCCACAACAAGCATAACACGCATATATATCATCCACAACTAAGCCAGCAAAAATCACTAAAATATCCAATAGTCTCAATATTATAAATATGAAAAATCCACTACAACTTAGAAAGTCTCGGGAACAAACCCGGATAACAGAAAATAAAATAGACAACTAACTCTATAACTATAACTACTAACTAATGCGAATCCATAAGGAAGAAAATATGCTAATTCACATTAGTGCTGGAACCGGGTACGCCAGTGACATCAGGGTCGCCAACATACTCACCGTAGACCTCGGGGCAAATCTCTTCGTCTAAAGCTGAAAAATAGTTATCCAGTCAGGATTGGAGCAAGATCACCATAACACTACATTACACAATATAATATACAAGCATGAAAGAAAGATAAAAGGATTTTAACTGAAGATAAGTATAGGCATAACATTGTATGATAAGAAAGTACCTTTGAGACGTGATAACAATATGAAGGTAGACTTTGACATACCACTAAGACATGATGACAATAAGAAGGTAGACTTGACGAAAGAAGAACAATAGACAATAGAGCAACTATAATTAAGTCACGTGTACTGTGTGTTTTAGAATACCAACTTTCAGCATGCGGACGACTTGGGATATCCGTCAGTCATACGTGTGGTGCATGACTGATATTATGCAATCAATGTATAGGGAGTCTGTATTCAATTCGTTGACCACATGCTTACTTGTTGTATTCCCCCGCCCGACTCACTCATAATACATGTCCACTACGATAAACATTAGCAATACGATAAACTGTAATCAATAGAAAACAATGAGTAAGGCATGAACATGTATGTATATCCAACCGATTCTAACTCTCGTGCACAATAGTTATCATGAACAATGACAATCATGAACCATAATAGAGTAATAGTGAAAAGACGACACGAAGATACATACAACATAAAATAAAGGAAACATAGGTCATAGTGATACTTGCCTCGATTTGTTCGGAGTTGACTGGCACGATATGATCATGTTGACATAGAAATAGTCTCAGAAGTCAAAACTACGCAAGATGATCTCAGTTGATGAGACATGCTTCTAAAATAAAAACAAAAAAATAAAATATTTTGAAAAATTGTTGAGAAAAATATATGATGTGTACTTTTTTTATCAGTATTCCGAAACTTCAAACAGATCGTGATTTCGATTCCTGGTTCTCCCGGAATCTCGAAAACACCAAAACGTATCAAATTTTGGACAACTGACACTCAAATAATTATTCAGAAATTCGAGATCAAAATATCGGAAAATAAATTATATATTCAGAAACCTAACCTCAATACGCTTCTAACAAAAAAACGGCACGCAAAAAGGACGTTTAGATCAACGGCAAACCCTCCGCGAAGTCGAAGAACTCTATCGAACTCTCCCACAAAAAAAACTGCTGAAAATTATAGGGTTTCGGAAAACCTAAAATATACTATATATATATAGGAAATAAAGGCGGTGGCTGGCTTTGAGGCGGCTGGCTCTGCTACGTGGCAGCATCCCACGCGCCCACCGCTGGGATCGCACGGTCCAAAATAAGCTGAGCTTGGCTCAGCTCCGAGCTTGGCTCGGACTAGGATTATGAGGGTGGCTCGGAGACCGAGCTCCCCCGTCCCCCCTCACTTCCACGTGGACCCGCCCTCCCAGCTTCAGCGGCTGACGGGTGGGTCCCCCCCTTTGGCTGACTGTATAATGATATATAGGAAATATATTTTAATTACAGAAAAATAAATAAAAATCAGGAAAAATCCTAAAAATTCCAAATAAATCCCAAAAAAATTCCTAAAAATTCTAAAAAAATTCTAGAAAATTGTTTGAGGGTTCTAGAGCCCAAATAAATTATTAGACCTCAAAAATACCCTCGAATGCCTTCACAACAATTCCTAGAAGCTTAAGAAAATAATGAAACCATATATAAAAATTATCTAAAAATCTTCTAAAAATCTAAGAAATTCTAAAATAATAAAATGCTACTCTAGAGGCTGCCTGGGGACCCTGGGGACCACATATGTCCTAGTTTTACTATACTTAAGCTATAGGCTTAGGTACGCAACCTTGTGATCCCAATTCAAATTCCTAATTATTAAAATTAAATTCTAACTAAAATAAAATAAAAAAAAATCTCCAAAATAGAAGATAAATTCTAGGAACCCAAATGCTACAAACTATCCCCCTTAAAAGATTTTTGTCCTTAAAAATCAAAACATCACAAATAGCATAGTATAATACCTAACTCTTACAAGCAATAATCTCTTAATCTAAGTCACGGAGAGATAATGGCTAGGAACATAAGGGAACTAACAGCTAACTAAGCATGCATACCAACTAAAACTAAAGAAGGCTTTCAAGGAAATATATTTAATTTACCTATGTCTTGGGGTTGAGTTACAGCCACAAATGCTTGTCCTTGACGTCGTGCTCCTCCAGACTGCTGTTGCAAAACTGGCTTATGAGCTGGTGCTGCAGGGCATTCTCGCACTTGGTGGTCTGGTGATCCACAAAGGAGACAAAGTCCTAACCTCTCCCTACAATGGTCCCACTTGTGTCCTTCTCTTCTACAATAATTACACTTAGGCTTGGGTGGGATAGGCTGTTGTTGTGGTTGGGATGATACCACCCTAGTTGGAGGATGATGTTGATGCTGGATTTGAAGGGTCTTCTGAGAATTATTAGGACGTTTTGATGATTCTTGATTACTACCATCTCTATCTCTCTTTTGGGAAGCTACTTTCTGCCTTAGGATAGATTCTTGACGCCTAGCTGCATTCAAGATAGCTGTATAGGATGTTGGGTCTACTGACGCTGTTAAACTCTGCAACTTGTAATTCAGCCCAGAATGGAACTTCTTTGCCTTCTCTTCTTCTGTAGATACAAGAGTAGGAGCAAAACGACTCAAACGGCTGAATTCGGCATCATATTCGTCCACTGTCATGCTCCCTTGCTCTAGTCGTATGAACTGATCCTGCAGCTCCTTTCGAACTATGGTAGGGAAGAACATGGTATTGAAGAGGTCCGTAAACTCTTCCCATAACACATTCTTGCCCAACCGTCTTTCTTGTGCTGCCCACCAATGATGTGCATTGTCTTTGAGCTGCAGCTTCACTGATTTTATCCATTTCTCCGGTGGCAGCTCTGATGCCTCTAGTAGTGTCTCTATCTCCACTAGCCAGTTGGTGACTTCTATAGGTTTCTCCGAGCCCGTAAATGGAGGTGGGTTCATCTTGCGAAACCCATCAATAGTATCCACACGATCTTGTCGTGTTTCTACGCTCCTCTCCAAAACATTTGTATGCCTCTGCTGAGTCTCCATCATGTCCTGGAGTAACGTAAGAAGATGAGCTCCATCCACAGTTACTCCTTGGGTTGGGGCTCCTGGTGGTGGGGGTGGAAGATCCTCAGTGCTATCCCTATCTTGTTGATGGTTAGAAGGCTCTACGAACTCGGTACTCTCTGCTGTCGATCCCTCGGGTTCGGGAGTAGCAAAAGGGTTAGCTACCCTTTTCTTCTTACGGATCGCACTGCGCCTTGTCTCAACCATTGCAAACTAAAAGGAAAGAAAGGATATGGTTAGAACGGTAGATGAAAACATATCGAAGAAATCTCGGACGGAATCAAGTAGGATGCAAAATAAGATACAATAAGATTCTATGATAAAACAGACTCATAAGGTTAGAAATCCTATTTGTGGATGATATAACCTCCTAACTTCAAATCTATTCGCAGGCTCGTAGTAGTACAGCTAACTTAAGCACTACCACGAGTTCACAGTCCTTTACAAAATTGGACCTGCATGGGCCACCATAAAAACTTGTCATGACCCGCTCCCAATTTTGGGATACGAGTACATGGCCAAGTCCAGCCTACGCCGCAGCATCGGCGGTAGTACGCTGTCTATGATAACAATGGTCCACAACAAGCACAACACGCATATATATCATCCACAACTAAGCCAGCAAAAATCACTAAAATATCCAATAGTCTCAATATTATAAATATGAAAAATCTACTACAACTTAGAAAGTCTCGGGAACAAACCCGGATAACAGAAAATAAAATAGACAACTAACTCCATAACTATAACTACTAACTAATGCGAATCCATAAGGAAGAAAATATGCTAATTCGCATCAGTGCTGGAATCGGGTACGCCAGTGACGTCAGGGTCGCCAACATACTCACCGTAGACCTCGGGGCAAATCTTTTCGTCTAAAGCTGAAAAATAGTTATCCAGTCAGGATTGGAGCAAGATCACCATAACACTACATTACACAATATAGTATACAAGCATGAAGGAAAGATAAAAGGATTTTAACTGAAGATAAGTATAGGCATAACATTGTATGATAAGAAACTACCTTTGAGACGTGATAACAATATGAAGGTAGACTTTGACATACCACTAAGACATGATGACAATAAGAAGGTAGACTTGACGAAAGAAGAACAATAGACAATAGAGCAACTATAATTAAGTCACGTGTACTGTGTGTTTTAGAATACCAACTTTTAGCATGCGGACGGCTTGGGATATCTGTCAGTCATACGTGTGGTGCATGACTGATATTATGCAATCAATGTATAGGGAGTCTGTATTCAATTCGTTGACCACATGCTTACTTGTTGTATTCCCCCGCCCGACTCACTCACAATACATGTCCATTACGATAAACATTAGCAATACGATAAACTGTAATCAATAGAAAACAATGAGTAAGGCATGAACATGTATGTATATCCAACCGATTCTAACTCTCGTGCACAATAGTAATCATGAACAATGACAATCATGAACCATAATAGAGTAATAGTGAAAAGACGACACGAAAATACATGCAACATAAAATAAAGGAAACATAGGTCATAGTGATACTTGCCTCGGTTTGTTCGGAGTTGACTGGCGCGATATGATCATGTTGACATAGAAATAGTCTCAGAAGTCAAAACTACGCAAGATGATCTCAGTTGATGAGACAGGCTTCTAAAATAAAAACAAAAAAAATATTTTGAAAAATTGTTGAGAAAAATATATGATGTGTACTTTTTTTATCAGCATTCCGAAACTTCAAACGGATCGTGATTTCGATTCCTGGTTCTCCCGGAATCTCGAAAACACCGAAACGTATCAAATTTCGGACAATTGACACTCAAATAATTATTCAGAAATTCGAGATCAAAATACCAGAAAATAAATTATATATTCAGAAACCTAACCTCAATACGCTTCTAACAAAAAAAATGACGCACAAAAAGGACGTCTAGATCAACGGCAAACCCTCCGCGAAGTCGAAGAACTCTATCGAACTCTCCCACAAAAAAACTGCTGAAAATTATAGGGTTTCGGAAAACCTAAAATATACTATATATATATAGGAAATAAAGGCGGTGGCTGGCTTTGAGGCGGCTGGCTCTGCCACGTGGCAGCATCCCACGCGCCCACCGCTGGGATCGCACGGTCCCAAATAAGCTGAGCTTGGCTCAGCTCCGAGCTTGGCTCGGACTAGGATTATGAGGGTGGCTCGGAGACCGAGCTCCCCCGCCCCCTCTCACTTCCACGTGGGCCCGCCCTCCCCGCTTCAGCGGCTGACGGGTGGGTCCCCCCCTTTGGCTGACTGTATAATGATATATAGGAAATAGATTTTAATTACAGAAAAATAAATAAAAATCAGGAAAAATCCTAAAAATTCCAAATAAATCCCAAAAAATTCCTAAAAATTCTAAAAAAATTCTAGAAAATTGTTTGAGGTTTCTAGAGCCCAAATAAATTATTTGACCTCAAAAATACCCTCGGATGCCTTCACAACAATTCCTAGAAGATTAAGAAAATAATGAAACCATATATAAAAATTATCTAAAAATCTTCTAAGAATCCAAGAAATTCTAAAATAATAAAATGCTACTCTAGAGGCTGACTGGGGACCCTGGGGACCACATATGTCCTAGTTTTACTATACTTAAGCTATAGGCTTAGGTATGCAACCTTGTGATCCCAATTCAAATTCCTAATTATCAAAATTAAATTCTAACTAAAATAAAATTAAAAAAATCTCCAAAATAGAAGATAAATTCTAGGAACCCAAATGCTACAGTTGGGTTTGTATGAGAATAGTAGGAAATGATAAAGTGAGCTCAGGTCCCAAAAATTGTGTGGTCAAAAATTAATGTAGGAAAATAATAATATAAAGTTTAGAATCTAGAAAGTTGGGCTCCAAATTGGAACTTACTATTCTACAAAACGAGTTTCTACAATCTAGAATCTAGAAATAGGGAGACCCAACCCTTAGCACCTGTCACGACCCGCACCCACTTTTCGGACGTGAGTCCGTGAGCAAGCCCAGCTACGTATCGAACGGACTCCAGCCCGACTCGAATACGTAAACGCTGTCATGGCTAGGGTAACTACCAAATCATGGCAAACAAATCTATATCTCAATCCACAATGAGAAGAATAAATAATAATGAACACTATGGGTCGTGGTCTGCAGCCCACTAGCATATATGTCCGATAAGACTCTAAAGGAAATAACAAGAGTCTAAAACGAAATCAAGAAACAGGATATCTCATGATAAGATATGAAAGCACGAGCGAATAATAAACACAATAACGATACCTGAATCCCGCAAGCGTATCATCACATCTGTCATCCAGAACCACTAGCTAACTCCATGCAATCGCTAAACCTGAGGAGATCATCAGGTCCTCAGAGGACATAGCAAGATACATAATATACATGCCTATCTAACAGTTTTATCATGCGGGAGAAAATAAGCAAGAAGAAATAGGAACACGACAATAACTACGAACACGAACACAAACTCGAACACAAAACACGAACACGAACACTAGAACAACTACGTATAAATGAACTGCCAGATGAATTATAATCACGAGATCAAAGGAAGAAACCAAACCCTCATCCCGAGTGTGGACTCACGAGTTTGAACTAAACACTAACCCTTGTCCCGAGTGTGGACTCTCTGGTTAGTACTAACCCTCATCCCGAGTTTGGACTCTCTGGTAAGTTCACGGCAAGGCACCCTCCTCCCGAGTGTGGACTCTCTGGTGCAAATACTACATCCTCGTCCCGTGTGTGGACTCTCTGATGTAAACACCCTCGTCCCGAGTTTGGACTCTCTGGTGCAAGTCAAGTCAAGTCAAGTCTATACCCTCGTCCCGAGCGTGGACTCTCTGGTGCAAATAATCGACATCCTAGTCCCTAGCGTGGACTCACGGATGTAAACAGATCAAGGAAAACACCATCGTCCCGAGTGTGGACTCTCTGGTGCCAAGGACACAATGTCAAGGATTTAGCAGTTCACTTACACGTACTCGTTCTATGACACGACTCAAGCAAGGTACTGACGAGAACTCCAAATGTGAAACACAAGTCCAAAACATGAACATGGCTATAAACAATAAAACAACTCCACAGAAAATAATACGAAAAAGCACATGTCCATAAATAATACAAAGCTGGAAACTGAAATAAAATGCATGTAAATAAAACTGTAGAGGGAGGCAAGGTATACTTGCCTGGAGGTTGCACGCAGATCCAACAAAAATACAGTCAACTGATAATCCATAAAGTTCAAGTCACCACAACTGTCTCCAAAAGCTGAAACAAACATTGCCAACAGTCTCAGAATAGTCAAATTAGCTAGGATTGCCTGTCCCTAAGTCCAATTCTGGACACAGGGGCAAAACGGTAATTTCGGACAAAAATGATGTCCGCCGTTGGACCCGCTTTGTACCGAAAAGCGTGCCAGGGTCAATGGTCTCTAAAGTCATCAAACTACATGTCTACGGATCCAGTTTTTCGATACGAACCCAACCGTATGTCCAAAGTTGGATTCCGACGGACCGTGCACAAAATCACCCGTTGAGTCGGACCGTGGGGCCCGCGAAACGGCGATTTTATCAACTGTCTCCGAATCGGACCAAACTTGGCATGCAGGACCAGAAAAAAGATACGGTCCTGTTGGCACAAGTTTCTTCTCGATCTAACGAACGTGCACAAAGTAATTGGAGAATTTGCAAAGTGCACGATACGGTGAATTTCGACGGATACGTATCAAATTCGTCGCGCACACGCGACCAATTCGAATTCCGTCAAAGCCCACACGACCACTAACCATTACGCAGCTTTCGATGTATTCGGTTCGCGACCACGTCGTCCAGATTGGCGGGATGCACGTTGTGTGGAGCGATTTCTAGATTTTGAAAACAGTTTTTCGGTGAACTTCGTCGACGATTTAATTCATGCACACATAACGAAAAACAGAACTAAAACTTGCGTTTTGATCCTGGTTATGTTAACTTTAATCATGTGCAATTACTTTCTGAAAACTATTAGTAGGTTGGCCATGACTGGCCTTCCAAGTTGGGGTTGGGGCTGACCTATATGTCCTGTTTAAGAACAGTTTTTGGACGCTGTTCGCGTCGATTTTCTAGGGTTTCTACTGTCCTAGAATAAAATCCATCTGAAGGGGTTGGAAGAGGGTCTAATAGGCTCTCTGTAACAATTTACGGATCGGAGATTGGAGGAATACACAGAGGGAAATCATACCTCAAACATCGATCAAACTCGCTACTGCTGATGCTCTGTTTGCTGCTGCCGTTGTCTCTGTCGTGCCGTGATCGGCTCCGACGGCCTGCACGGCCGCGCGCGGCAGCCCAGGGGTGCATCGGCGTCGGGGCTGTGGTGGCGAACGTGAGTTGTGGTTAGGGTTTTGTTGGTTTTTGTCGATCGAACTCTCTCTCTCTCTATGTATATACTCGCGTGGGGGGTTTCTCAGCGCTCGGCTGAGTATTAGTCGTCCACTGCTGTGGGCTTAAATAAGAAGTTCGGTTTGGGCTCGGCCCTGGTGGGCCTGGGCTGGGAGTGTTGGGCCCAGGCTGGGCTTTGGTGTATAAATATATATACACACACACAAAATAACATAGAACCTATGTGTATATATGTATACATATATATATATATATATATTTTTTTTTTAATATATGTATACATATATATATATATATATATATATGTATATATATATATATATATATACACACATAAATATATAATATATATTTATATATAAATACGTAAATACACTTAAATACTCATATATATAATATATCAATTTACTCTATATATCAAATAATATATATATATATATATATATATATATATATATATATATATATATATATATATATATATATATATATATATATATATGTCACGCCCCAGTACCGAAATACGGAGACGGACTAGGCCAGCTACTCCATATGAGGTACGTAACGTCATACGGCGATCGTGGCTGTCGAGAGACTAGGGGGTACATGCTACAATCAAGTCTCCTATGGTCCCACAGAGTTCTATGTCTCAATCAATCAAATCACATCAGCAATTAAATGAACATTAAAGATAAAGCAGTAAGGCGTCCCCGACGCTTCATCAAAATGGTCATGAGAGACTAGCTTTATAATTTAGCTATCTCAGAGAGTCATGAGTACAAAATTATACACAGCTGCAGTCTGTTTATTTACAATTCTGTACTGACACAAAATATCAAGTAATCCGGCTAACAGGTGCCGGTGGCTAAACGCCGCAAAAGTATAAGCAGGAGTGGTGGAGAAGAAACCCACTCGAGTCCCCGAACCGCCATGCTCCTAGTATGCACCATGGATGTCAGAGAGGAAGATCGTGTCCTCAGGCTCTGCTACGAGATCTGGCCAAACAAAACCAGCGGGGTCAGCCCCGAATAGCAAGTACCGCCAAAGGGGCACAAGAGTTAAGATTAAAAATCCAGTTAATAGAATGATTGATAATAGTACTACTTATGCTACTATTATAGGGTAGCGCAACATCTTCGAACCCATATGGCACCCTTACAACCAAACAAGGACAAAAGGTACCGCATGGAGTCGGGATGTGTCGTACTCTATAACATTCACGTAAGTTAAAAGGTATAAACAATAAAATCTCCTGATCGTGACTTCGGTCGATAGCCTATCGCAGCACAATAACCAACCCAACAATCAAACAAGAACATGGGTTGGATCATGTACCATGATAGACCATGTTCCTCAGTCATTCACAGAAGTAGCACTTCACAACCAGAATAAGTCTACCGTTCATAACTTCGGTCTACAGCCTGTCATAGTACGATAACCAACCCAACAATCAAACAAGAACATGGGTTGGATCATGTACCATGACAGTCCGCTTTCCTCAGTTGTTCACGGAAGGTAATAGGATACAAGCAAGTCGTTTTTACGGCCAATCAAGTCTACGAGTTTCTAGTGGGACGAGGTTATCCTCGCATCATGTTATGTAGAAATCCTCAGATCGTATCTTTCCAGCAAGGCTAGCCAACCCAGGGGTTCGCGTAGACAGGTGTTATTGAGCACAAGTCCCTCGTAAGGCCACCTTGCCAAAACATATATTATATAGCAGAAATTAATCGGATACAGTCATCCGCTCGTTGTAGATGACACAGTATCCGTGGAGACCAGCCGGCGCGTCAAGACAATATCTCAAGGCGGCTGGTGTAACACGATCTCGGGATTTTGCCCTCCCTATGCATTTAGTATGTTTAGTTGCCTAATTTAACCCTAGGTGAAATCTTGGACTCACATGCTGTGGCCTGCTTGATTATCCTCCTAAAGTCGTACTTTAGTACGAGTACCCCAAAGAGGATCCATGTCAATCAGTATGTCAACATGTGCTACCCTTCTTAGTGTAATGCATCATTGCAATTACGCCATGTGGAGTTACGAGTCATTTGTCGAGCATGAACAAGAACTGGGACATTCAGGTACATGTATCAGGTAGGAACTCTTTGTTCTCCGGGGTCACATTAGTGCTCATATCATGCTCGGGATAAAAGGCGTAAGGATATAAAATGGGCATATAATATCTAATAAAATATCAAAAGCGTACGCACAAAAAGGCATGCACGCTCAAGGGGTAAAAAGTCACACAGGCTCACTCAAGGCAGCGTACATAAAAAGTCACGCAGGCTCAAGGAAAGAGCTGCATGAAAAGTCACGCAGGCTCAAGGAGAGAGCTGCGTGAAAAGTCACGCAAGCTCAAGGGAAGAGCTGCATGAAAAGTCACGCAAGCTCAAGGAGAGAGCTGCGTGAAAAGTCACGCAGGCTCAAGGAGAGAGCTGCATGAAAAGTCACGCAGGCTCAAAGGAAGAGCTGCGTGAAAAGTCACGCAGGCTCAAGGAGAGAGCTGCATGAAAAGTCACGCAGGCTCAAGGGAAGAGCTGCGTGAAAAGTCACGCAGGCTCAAGGAGAGAGCTGCGTGAAAAGTCACGCAGGCTCAAGGAGAGAGCTGCGTGAAAAGTCACGCAGGCTTAAGGAGAGAGCTGCGTGAAAAGTCACGCAGGCTCAAGGAGAGAGCTGCGTGAAAAGTCACGCAAGCTCAAGGAGAGACACGCTTCCAACAGGAAGCGTGCTCAAACAGGAGCACACTGTTCACTGTCTTCTCCAAACAGCAAGAACACCATGGCTGAACCCAAACTTCAAAGCATCATAACTTGGCCATCCGAACTCCAAATCCAGATTTCCAAAGTTCCAACTTGGGTGAAACTGAATGCTCTTCCACATGGAAGCATCAAAAACCCATAAAATCCAACTAAAGTAGATCAAACCATGCAAAATCTGAAAATGATTAAAACCTAGATCTACAAAAATCAAACCTTCAAAATGGAAATTTCCAAGTTCTAAACTAGTATAGATTGAGGAGAAGAACATGTTTTGGCAAATAGTTTTGTAAGAAATCATTGACAAAATTATTGATCCATCTCTTGAGCAAGTTGGTACTTGCCTTGGTTGGTGGAGGAAGTAAATGAGAGGAAGTAAATGAGAGGAGAGAGAATGAGATGAGTTATATATAAAGATCTTGGACCCATGGGTTCATGATGAACCAAAGGGTTCATGATGAACCATTGGTGAACCAAGAATGGGTTACCCAAATGAGCCAAAACTGTAGGCCCAAATGTAGAAAATAAATTAGGAAATAATATTTTATCGAATATTTTTGGGAAATGCATGAAGAAATACTGCATAATAAATATGGTATAAATACAAGGTAAATACAATTTATCGGTTTACGTATTAAAATACGTATTCCAGAATCGGGGACTGACAATATATATATATATATATATATATATATATATATATATATATATATATATATATATATATATATATATATATATATATGCACATTTATATATGCACATATACATACATACGAATATTTATATATATACATATATTATATATATATATTTTTTTTATATTTATATATACATATATATACATACGAATATTTATATATATACATATATTATATATATATGTACACATATATATATACCACAGATAACCAATAATAATAAAATAGTATTATTCATAATAACCTCATTAATATTGATAATAAAATAATAATAATAATAATAATAATAATAATAATAATAATAATAATAATAATAATAATAATAATAATGATAATAATAACGAAATTCGATAAACCAGTAAAGGCGTATATATACCAATATGTACAGTCTAAAATCTCCAAAATATACGAGGGCCTATTTATACAAATATCATTGAATATAAACTAATAATAATATTTATAATATTTAATTAAGAATACTTAGAAAATATTCATTGTATCATTAAAACAGAACACGACACTATCATACCCAAAATACATCAACACGAATGTCATTGGACGTCCCGCATGACTACATGGGCTTGGATTTGACTCGGGTCTAATCTGGACAGGTTCGGTACAACCGGGTTCCCGAAAACTCAATAATATAATTAAATAATAATAAAATCTTCGGTACGGGTTAAGTCGTAATTTGGCCTGGTTTTCCTAGTTAGGATACTGCTATAGCTTTGTATTCCCCTACCATGGCTAAACACTAGTCAAGGCACGCCACTGCACTATCCGTGCCATGATTCCTAGTCGTCTTGTACCTCAAAACTCAACCATGGCTAAAATCATCTATCGTAATAATTAACTAAATAATTATTTATAAAACCAATATTAAAAAAAGAATCACCATTAAATCAGATAAATGAATAAAAAATATTTTCGGGAAGGAAAGCTACAAATCTACCCACCTTAAAAATAATTTCGTCCTCGAAATTCTAATTCATAACTAGTCCTTATAAATCAAAATCTACTATTACCTTAATCTCCTCAAATTTAATTCCTCAAAATATTTTATGGCCTTCTCTAGTCATTTGGTATTTACGAATTCTCGAGGGCTTCTACCCACCTTTGGTCATACTATTCCTCAAAATACGGACACGAAAATATTGTAATATCCAACTAGTTGATAACATCACTATCCACAGATATCTAGGGCATATGACATCTATAATCCCTCAAATCTATAAACAACCAATTATTCAATAATCAAGCAATATTATACTATAATTTAAGAATTTCTGGTAAATCCTAGATAGCACGATCGTTCGTCACCTCGAAATAAAAGGGGACGAGAATCAAGAGTACGGAAAGCAAGGATGTTTAGTCGAGAGCAAATATGGAGTTTTCAAGGACGTAGAGAATTTCTAGGAGAATTTTCAAAGCAGAGTGGATTGAGATTTCTAAGGGTTTGGTCAGTTGCGCAGGCTCGTATCAGTATAGTTACGTAACCGATACGATATGCTCTGACCTGCATGGGCCACCAAAAAAACTTGTCACGACCCGCACCCGTTTTTCGGACGCGAGTCCGTGAGCAAGCCCAGCTACGTATCGAACGGACTCCAGCCCGACTCGAATACGTAAACGCTATCACGGCTAGGGTAACTGCCAAATCATGGCAAACAAATCTATATCTCAATCCATAATAAGAAGAATAAACAAGAATGAACACTATGGGTCGTGGTCTGCAGCCCACGAGCATATATGTCCGATAAGACTCTAAAGGAAATAACAAGAGTCTAAAACAAAATCAAGAAACAGGATATCTCATGATAAGATATGAAAGCACGAGCGAATAATAAACACAATAACGATACCTGAATCCCGCAAGCGTATCATCACATCTGTCATCCAGAACCACTAGCTAACTCCATGCAATCGCTAAACCTGAGGAGATCATCAGGTCCTCAGAGGATATAGCAAGATACATAATATACATGCCTATCTAACAGTTTTATCATGCGGGAGAAAATAAGCAAGAAGAAACAGGAATACGACAATAACTACGAACACGAACACAAACTCGAACACAAAACACGAACACGAACACTAGAACAACTACGTATAAATGAACTGCCGGATGAACCATAATCACGAGATCAAAGGAAGAAACCAAACCCTCATCCCGAGTGTGGACTCACGGGTTTGAACTAAACACTAACCCTCGTCCCGAGTGTGGACTCTCTGGTTAGTACTAACCCTCGTCCGGAGTGTGGACTCTCTGGTTAGTTCACGGCAAGGCACCCTCGTCCCGAGTGTGGACTCTCTGGTGCAAATACTACATCCTCGTCGCGTGTGTGGACTCTCTGATGTAAACACCCTCGTCCCGAGTGTGGACTCTCTGGTGCAAGTCAAGTCAAGTCAAGTCTACACCCTCGTCCCGAGCGTGGACTCTCTGGTGCAAATAATCGACATCCTAGTCCCTAGCGTGGACTCACAGATGTAAACAGATCAAGGAAAACACCCTCGTCCCGAGTGTGGACTCTCTGGTGCCAAGGACACAATGTCAAGGATTTAGCAGTTCACTTACACGTACTCGTTCTATGACACGACTCAAGCAAGGTACTGACGAGAACTCCAAATGTGAAACACAAG
>JANAVB010021599.1:14096133-14113633 GCA_029216955.1 Iris pallida | reverse complement strand
AATAATAATAATAATAATAACGAAATTCGATAAACCAGTAAAGGCGTATATATACCAATATGTACAGTCTAAAATCTCCAAAATATACGAGGGCCTATTTATACAAATATCATTGAATATAAACTAATAATAATATTTATAATATTTAATTAAGAATACTTAGAAAATATTCATTGTATCATTAAAACAGAACACGACACCATCATACCCAAAATACATCGACACGAATGTCATTGGACGTCCCGCATGACTACATGGGCTTGGATTTGACTCGGGTATAATCTGGACAGGTTCGGTACAACCGGGTTCCCAAAAACTCAATAATATAATTAAATAATAATAAAATCTTCGGTACGGGTTAAGTCACAATTTGGCCTGGTTTTCCTAGTTAGGATACTCCTATAGCTTTGCATTCCCCTACCATGGCTAAACACTAGTCAAGACACGCCACTGCACTATCCGTGCCATGATTCCTATTCGTCTTGTACCTCAAAACTCAACCATGGCTAAAATCATCTACCGTAATAATTAACTAAATAATTATTTATAAAACCAATATTTAAAAAAAAGAATCACCATTAAATCAGATAAATGAATAAAAATATTTTCGGGATGGAAAGCTACAACACCCATGGATGGGTTGAAATTGTAGAAATTGGGACTAAGAATGAGACTTATTATTCTACAAAATGAGCTCCTACATTCTAAATCTAGAATCTAGAGAATGGGATGGGCCTTACTAATGATGCTTTTAGTATGGGAAGATTTATGAAATGCCCAAAAACTAAAAAAGTTTTATGTAAAACCCACCGCTAAAAAAAATTTCATCGCGTGCCCAGAATTAGAGAAACTTATCCAAAGCGGGTTCCAAATGACCCTTTTGCCCTTCCTTTTAATTTATTGGAAACACCCACAAAACTGCTCTTAAAAAAAACGTTTCAATATCCCATCTTCTTCCATACGCTGCTCACTTTCGAATCTAGGTTTTCTCCTCAAAAATCTTTAAAAACTCGTCGGAAAATTTCGGAAAGACCGGGACGAACGGCAAAAGTGCTAAAACGGAGGTCCAAACATCATTTTTTTGCGATTCTAAAATTTCTGAAGGCCGTCTAACGATGAAGCTGTTACTTTCAGTCTCCTCGACGATACGCTCATTTTGCGACAAACGGGACCTCGTTTCGACCTCCCAGTCAAAAGTTATGGCCCTCCAAAGTTTCAGCTGACCATAAAATGCAGGAGAATGACCATTCTCCGTTTAGAACACGAAAATGTTAATTTTCGCATGAGGGTGGTCATTCTCCGTATTAGTAACACGGAGAATGGCATTCTCCGTCTTAATTTACACGGAGAATGACCATTCTCCGTGTTAGTAACACGGAGAATGACATTCTCCGTCTTAATTTACACGGAGAATGGTCATTCCAGTGTTAAAACGCAGGAGAATGACCATTCTCCGTGTTAGAAACACGGAGAATGCCATTCTCCGTGTTAAATAAAACGGAGAATGTCATTCTCCGTGTTAAATAAAACGGAGAATGGCATTCTCCGTCCTAATTAAGACGGAGAATGGCCATTCTCCGTGCTAAATTAAACGGAGAATGACCATTCTCCGTCTTAATTTACACGGAGAATGCCATTCTCCGTGTAATTTATCACGGAGAATGGTCATACCAGTGTTAAAACGCAGGAGAATGACCATTCTCCGTGTTAGAAATACGGAGAATGCCATTCTCCGTGTTAAATAAAACGGAGAATGTCATTCTCCGTGTTAAATAAAATGGAGAATGGCATTCTCCGTCTTAATTAAGACGGAGAATGGTCATTCTCCGTCCTAATTAAGACGGAGAATGGTCATTCCAGTGTTAAAACGCAGGAGAATGGTCATTCTCCGTGTTAGAAACACGGAGAACGGCATTCTCCGTTTTAAATAAAACGGAGAATGGCATTCTCCGTGTTAGTTTACACGGAGAATGGTCATTTACAGTGTTAAAACGTTAATTTAGTTTTTTCATGAATAAAGAGTTTCGTTCTTCTTTCAAAACGATGATAATTCTTATGGAAAAGAAGAAGAAAGATATTCTCTCCACAATTGACCTAATCGTCGAAAAACTTCAAATGTCTCCACGATGAAGATGATGATGATGGTGATGATGATGACGAGCGATGATCTTAGTTCGACTGAAGAAAAACACACCGAACTACGAACGATTTTTGCGATCTCTGCTGAATATGAGAGCAATGGAATTCAGATTTCCCGTGAAGAAGAAGAAGACGAAAATCGCAATCCAGATCTGAGTTTTTTGAATTCAAATACATATAGATGACCAATTCGCGCGGAGGGGTAGTTTCGGTATTATAAAAATAGCATTTCCGAGCGGGTGTCATCTAAAAGGGAATCTTGGAATATTTAACGTGAAAATACTTAATTCTGGGTATTTCATAAAACTTATGCAGTGGGTGGGCATTTCATAAAAGCCCACCCCGAAATTGGATTTCTCAGCAATTTCCAGTTTTAGTATTGATTCGAAAAAGTAAAAAAAAAAATTCACGTATTATGATAATTCAATAAATGTACCTTAAATTATAATAAAATAAGTGAACAGCAACTCCAAATTTCTCAAATAAAAAACAAAAAACAATTAAATGGAGGGGAAGGCATGGTGATCATTGTCTTCCTCATCTCTCTCTCTTCCTCTCCCCATCTGACATTCTTTCCTCTTTCTCTCTCTACAAAAACTCCCAAATCCCTTCCTCTCTGAATTGACGAGAGAGAGAGAGAGAGAGCGAGAAATGGGGTATCTTTCTTGCAGAGCAGATTCCTCCATCTCCACCTGCCGCTCCATCTCTTCCATAGTCCCCTCCTCCAAAAAGCAACCATCCCCCAAACCAAAACAAGACGACGAAGAAGAAGAAGACGATGGCGGCGGCGGCGGAGGCGTCATCCGTCATTTCAGCTACTCGGAGCTGGAGGCCGCCACCGGCAGCTTCTCCGACTCCTCCCTCCTCGGCCGCGGCAGCCACGGCTCCGTCTACCGCGCCGTCCTCCGCCGCGCCGGCCCCGTTGCTGTCAAGCGCCCCTCCCGCCGCCACCACGACCTCCGCAGCACCGCCGAGCTCGACAACGAGATCCTCATCCTCTCCTCCCTCCGCTCCCCCCGCCTCGTCAACCTCCTCGGCTTCACCACCAACCCCATCTCCTCCTCCTCCTCCTCTCGAGAGCGGCTCCTCGTCGTCGAGCTCATGCCCAACGGCACCCTCTACGACCTCCTCCACACCCGCCCCCGCCCCCCGTCATGGCACCGCCGCCTCCGCCTCGCTCTCCAGACCTCCAAAGCTCTGCACACCCTCCACTCCTCCTCTCCCCCCGTCATCCACCGCGACGTCAAGTCCGCCAACATCCTCATCGACGCCGACTTCAACGCCCGCCTCGGCGACTTCGGCCTCGCCCTCCGCCTCGGCGGACCCGACGACGCCTTCTCCTCCGCCTGCAAGTCCACCCCTCCCGCCGGCACCCTCGGCTACCTCGACCCCTGCTACGTAACCCCCGAGGACCTCAGCACCAAGACCGACGTCTTCAGCTTCGGCATCCTCCTCTTCGAGATCATCAGCGGGCGCAAGGCCATCGACGTCGCCCATTCCCCGCCGTCGGTCCTCGAGTGGGCCGTGCCCCTGCTCAAGAAGGGGAAGGTGTCGGCGCTGTACGATCCCAGGGTCCCGCCGCTGAAGGACTCGGCCGTCAGGAGGCAGCTCGCGCTCCTCGCCGCGAGCTGCGTCAGGTCCTCGGACGAGCGGAGGCCGGCGATGGAGGAGGTGGTGGAGAGGCTAGGGGTGCTGATCAGGGCCCTCGGGCCGAGGACGTGGAACCCCTGCTCCGCAGTGGAGACGGAGGGGACGCTGGTGAAGCCGGTCAGGAAGGTGAAGGATGGGAGCAGGGTGTTTTCGGATGCGGAGAGCAAGAGGGGGAGCAGCAGGAGATATCCGTGCTCGGCGGTGGAGACGGCGGAGACGACCCACCTGAAGGTCACCCCCAGGGGAACGAATTCTCTGCCTCCTCCTCCACCGAAGAATAATAAAGGGAGCACTGGGGTGTTCTTGGACGCAGAGAGTAAGAGGGAGAGTAGGAATCTGATGGAGCTCCTGGCTCGGCCAGAGAGGGAGATTGTCAGGGAGTCTCTCATTAGCAGGGTGAGGAGTCTGCGTGATGTGGGGGAGAATCGTGCCAGGAACGGGACGGAGAGGATGCAGAGGAACCATACTGTAAATGTTCGGTTTGAGCATCATAAAGTTCTAGAAGGAATACAGATTTCGGACGGAAGGGTTCGAGTCCAAGCAAGAGATATCCTTTGATCTGTCCAATTTGTCCAAAGCTATTTGGTTTCTTTTTGTTAGTTGTTGTTGTATGTTTATGCTTATTGTTGAATCAATATGTTGCAAATTCTTCATGTATCTCATTGGTGTTGGAGGTGTTTCCACGATAGGGCTTTTCTTGTCATATATTGCAATTAGGATAAATGCTTATTTAAAACTATACCGAACTAAACAAGTCGATTCGTCAACGAACATATTTTTGTCTCTCATGGCTTTGCCTCCTTGTATCAAAATGACATTGCAGATTATGAGTTGTGATTTTAGACATTCTTGATCATATAATTCAGCAAATCAGAGCCTCAGTTGTCTATATGTCTCTTGTTGAATTGGATGCATCATGCATGTTGAGTCAGTTGTTTTTACTTTGTTTTCATGATTTATGTAACACTCGTAACTGGAAAAAGAGATGAAAGCTCTCCCGAATGACTCGGTTGCTGACAGATGTCTTCCAGAAGACCATCCTGAGAAGATAATAACTCTTAATTTTGGTGGGTCAGCTATATATTATTTGTTAATGATCTAATATGACTACACAACATCCTTTGAGCTGCTAGACCACCCCACCTGAATAGTCCCTTCAAGAAAGAGATGATGAGAAATTCTTGTTCACTTTTTTTTTATTAATCATTTGCCTTGTGTATCTAACTTCAATTTTGTTCCACTGCCATTTACAAATTAGAATAAGAACGAACAACTCTCTTACGGAGAGGCTATGGTACAAAGCATCCATGTCAGATACTGTAATTATGAATTTTCACCTAGTTGCTGACTACATTCACTTGTTCCTCAATGAGTAGATGGATGCTATTGATGATAAGATGTGTTCATTAGGTTAGATGTAAGGCATGGTAGTTTGTGAGATCTTTTACCCTTAGTTGATAGTTTGGAATATCGATTGCATGTACATATATAAGTGAGTTTACTTTACATTTTTTGTTATCAACTGAATGCATGTTAAATCTGATGCTATTATTGGTTTTATTTGAATCTTGATATATTTTTTCACATATATTTCATTTTCATTTAGCATTTGTAATCAGATTTTTTTTTTTTTTTAGAAAGATCTCCTGAATGTCTTAGTAGTTGACAAATGCCTTCCAACTAATTTATATCGTAGAAACTTTGCACAATGATAAACACTTCAAATCTTTAGTCGGCAGCTATCTTTCAATAGTAACTACCCAACATCTTTGTTACTGCTAGGCTACACACTTGAATAGAGGCACGATGAGAGATGTGCTCAGATTTTCTATTATTTCTTGTTGATATCTGTCCATTAAAAAAGAAAAAAAAAATCTATTTCTCTATGTTCTTCAATTGCTACTTTTTCTATCGATCTGATGTCAACCGTCTGTGCTAGGGCCAGAATTTTTAACCAAGGCAGCTATGAGCAAGAGAGGGACTTGTAAATCTAGACAATTTTTAGTAGACTGACCTTGGCCATGCAGATAAGCTCATTGTAACCAAGAAGCACTTTCTAAGTTCCTGTAGACTAGAAAAGTATCTAGAGACGAAAAGGGAAGATATGATTTTCTGTAGGGAATTGCATTCATCCCCACGGTATATGAGGCTTAAGAGCAGAAACGAACGATACTCCCAAATTTATCCTAGTTTCTGATGTTTCTCTCTCTCTCTCTCTCTCTCTCTCTCTCTCTCTCTCATTTTACTTCTGGAATCTTCCTGATTGTGCCTTGCAGATTAGAGAGGCTGATGAGCAGAGTAGCTTTTGAAGGGATGCCCAGATGGTCCTTGGAGATAATGGTAGTCATGTAAGTTATTGCATGTTTATTCCTATTAATGGAAATATTGCTACTTTCTGTGTATCTATTTTTGTAATAATCTCTCAACCAAGGTTCACAATATCGACCTATACTAGTACGTGTCGGCCGTATTGTATTGGTTTTGACAATGTCCGATCCAATAGTCACCGATATCCATATCGACTTATACCGAGATTCTCGCTTTCTTTTACTGTCAGTTTAATAAAGAAAAACTCAAAGAAAAAGATAATCATGGTAAAAAACAATGTCAACACTATGATTTGATCTTGCTGTAGATCAACATGTTATACTGTGTCGATAAAATTGCATATTGATACAATATACGTATTATCATTTGTCGAAGTTGTATAAATCACAACATTTATACATCCTTATATATCTCAATTCAATGTCTATGTGCGTAAATTATTCAACAATGTTGAATATTATTCTATTCAAAACTAAAGAAAACAACAGATAATGGATAAAATTATGCCTAAATGTATAAAATATTTTTCTAGTTTGTAAAGATAGTTTTTTCTATTATCTTTTGGCTTCCGAAATCAAGAACTACAAAATTTTGGTCTGAAACTTCGAAAGAGTCGATACAATACTCAATTCTGAAACCGATTCCGATACTATGAAGACTCAAATCTATTTATTAAATCATAAAGTTCTTCTTGTATAAGAAGGCACACAATAGGAATTATGTTAGGTGCTTCATTTGCTAATGAGAGTATCTAATGAAGGTTGAATAAGAGTGCTGACATTCTTATTTTATCTGTTGCACTTGTTAGGAATCTTAGGATCCATGCCTCACTCTCTTTCTTTAGATATAAGCAATGTTCGCAGTATCGGACAATACCGATAGGTATCGAACATATCGTGTCGGTTTTGGCATGTCCTATCCGGTATCCAGTACTGACCACTCCCGGTAGTGGCAGAGCTGGTCGATATCGACATTGGGACTCTCTCTCCAAGTCAAATTTAGCAATAGAAAAAAATTATAAGGAAAAGTAAACTATGGAGAAAACTTTGTCAGACACAATGCTTCATTGATTAATGAGAGTATTTAATGAAGGTTGAATAAGAGTTATTGGCATTTTTATTTTATCAATTGTAGTTGTTAGGAATCTTACGATATATGCCTCACTCTCTTAGATATAAGCAAAGTTCACATTGTCGGCCGATGCGTATCGGTTGTTGCCTGTCCTGATTCGGTACTAACTACTTACGCTACCGCCGAGCTAGTCGATACCGAACCTTGCGACTCTCTTTCCCTATCAAATCAGCAAAGAAAGAAATACCTTGCAATCAGATCTTGGTTATACTTAAGGAATTGATCAAAATGCTTGACATCTCTAGTTTGTTGACTGTTTAAAAGGTTGACAAATAACTATTAGAAAACAAGCTAAATCATTTTATTTTCATGGTTATGACGTAACGAGTGCATAGTTCTGGCCCATTGGAATTAATGTTCGAGGTTATTTATGGGGCCTTAACTTCCTTTCCAGCTGACCTATATTTGTAACTAAGTAAGTTTATTCTAGCATGTTTTTTTTTCTAGATACATATACAATGGATCTGTAACTACATTTGGTTTATGTTTGACAAACACAATTTGATGCATGAGAATATAAATGACTCCATATGAGTATTCTCCTTAGGTTTTATGTTCGGTTGATCATCCATGTTCACCAAAATTGGTTGTGCCATAAAGAATGAGTCAGATAATTTTATCCCACATCCGATAATGAATGGAAGAATTATGCATAAATATAGAAGGAATAAAGTCAAAACTTAATAAGGGGTTCCTTTTTAAGTTAGTTGAACCAAGTCCAATACCAAATCTCATGGATCAACTCTGCTTTGGGTCTATGCATATAGTCGGGAGGTGGTCCCAAATTGAGATCTAAGGTGGAGGAATTATGCAGGTTGTCTCCAAAGGTTTCTTTACGAGATCTAAGGTGGAGGAATTATGTACCACATCAGTTCTCACTGTGCAGTTTGGCTATCTTCGAGTGTAATAAGACCCCAATATGTTCATTCTCCATCTTTTTCGGGCTCATGGATACAAGATAATTTGTGTCTCATGTCTAATCGAGTGTCCAGTATCACCAAGAATGGTTATGATATAAAGAGATCTCAATAAAAGTTTGGTCCTACATAGTATAATTAGTGGAGGACTATGTTGCACACAAGGTTCTCCTGCTATCAGATACCAGTCCCATACCGATTAGGGGATTGCTTTATCGAACGACAACGGATATCGGTCGATTTGGCCATAACGAGAGAGATGACCTCACAAAGATATAGGATAATAATTTTATCTCATATATGACACATTTAACAAGCATCAAAGCATTAATAAATATATCAGATAACTATGCATACAAAATTAGAACAATTGAGCTAAAAAATTAGAACAATTGAGCAATTCAGAAGTTGAATGTCAATTGTTTTAACAAAGGAGAGGAGAGGAGAGGAGAGGATAAGATAAGATAAGATAAGAGGAGAGGAGAAGAGAAAGAGATAAATAAATGCTCATTGTTGCTGACTAGCCGAAGAGGGAAGTAGCACTTATTTTTATCTCCTGACACATTTGCAATTAGATTTTTTTAGGGGGTTAATAAACTTAGAGTGATATATGGTCCTTAGAGAGGCCATAGACACGACCCTTAACATAGTTGAATGGAAGAAGATGATTCAAATAACCGATCCCAAAATTTGGGATATAGGTTTCTTTGTTTGTAATAAGTTTATACCTGGCTGACCCACTGTCCTAAAAGGCAGTCTAGGCGGCCGTCTAGGCGGCGCATAGGCGCCTGGTGTCCGCCCGATGCCCGCCTAGGCGCCTGCCTAGACCCCCCGACGTCCGACTATGCATGTTTTGGGATTTTATGGACTTTTTCAGTATTTTTTTTAATTTTATTATTTATTTTTGAACCGCCTGGATTATGCGGCTGCCTATACGACTGCCTAGGCAGGTTAGGCGTTAGGCGGCAGTTGCCCGCTCGACTAGCGCCTAGCGCCTTTTACATCCTTGCTGACCCAACCCGATATATGTATTGATAATAGGCTGACTAATATATATCTTACTTTGATTATTGGATAGCCGATTAATCAAATTTTGAGTAGTCATGGAATTGTGATTAATCGGCCAAGTAATCACTACTAACATGTAACGAGTCATGGGTCAAGTGTGTAATGGAAATCATTTAAGATAACAATGCTCGATATGTCAAGTATACTCCATATTTCAGCTGTTATAGTTCAACTATGGGTTTCCTCAAACCGGTTAGGCAAAGTATATCAATTTACCTTTGAAAACTTTATGCCGGCCGATATACCGGTCATACCGGGAGATATTCTGAACAAAGTAATTCGGATATGGACACAATACAGATGAGATATGTACATTTTCAGATAGTATAATAAGTAATCACCTATATTACACAAATACTAACATGGATACATGTACGGACATGATACGGAAGTCATGTTCGCGTGTCCGTTTAATTTAGGTGGAGGTCTGGAGGATGATGCATAGAGTTATGGATTGGCTCAGGACTAATAAGGGGGTTTTTCTTTGAACTCAGCATGCCGAATCCAATTTCTACGTCTCATGCAACTCCGATTTGGGTGTCTTGTTCAAACAATCTCTTTTTTCTCTTTTAAAAAATTGAAAGAACACCTACTTTACCAGTGTATATTAGAATCAAACTTAAAGTTTTTTTTTTTACTGCCCTTGCTGTTTCGATTATATAATTCCAGTTTGTTTTTCGGAAACTGAACAAATTTCCAGTGTACCTTGATTCCCTAGGTTAAAGGCACTATGGACCTGTGTAGATATCATGATAACCTTTTACAATATTGAGGACACTTCAACTTTATGGAGAACCCTTTGATAACCAAGTTGTACACTAGTACTCTTGGCAACACCTACTAGGGGGCGTTTGGTTCAAGTTTTGGAAACTTGGGAATGGATTTTGAATTCCTTACCCATGTTTGATATGTCTAGGATTGGGAATTTTGGGGGGGGGGGGGGGGGGGGGGGGGGGGGGGGGGGGGGGGGGGGGGGGGGTGGGGGGGGGGGGGGGGGGGGGGGTGGGGGGGGGGGGGGGGGGGGTGGGGGGGGGGTGGGGGGGGGGGGGGGGGGGGGGTGAATACGAGGGCTTCATATTCCCATTGATGTGGGAAAGCTATTCCCAGCCACCCATGGGAATAGTTTTTGCTTTCCTAGAATGTTGTTTGGACGGTAACTTTCAAATTCCTATTTCTATACCAAGCATGTGAATTTTGGCAATATTAGCATCATGAAATTAATGAAAGGGTATTTATGGAAAACTAAACCAATTAAGATTTCTATCCCAGTGTGAACCAACATGGGAATGAATTTTTTTTAATCTTTTGGACTACATATTCCAACATAACCAAACTGGTATAGGAATGTTGAATTCCTTCCCAATGGGAAAGGATAGAAAATGTATTCCTAGAAGACAAAAACTTCATCAAAGGAGCCCTTATTGTTCACCACTTATTATGCTATTTAAGTAAGCTAAGGAGTGCATGTGAATGATTAAGAATTATTTTGCAGTGGCTATTGAATACATAAAGCAAGTATTCTGAATGATTTTGAGTTGCTGTTTTGTGCAGAAAGCAGTGTGCTAATGATTTCTGTGGCTATTGACTACAGAAAGCAGTGTCAATTTTTGATATCTTGTAACAAGGGATGTGATCATGAGAGATGAAACTTTTAGAAGTGGCTGTTGATTACAGAAGAACTCCTATCCTGTAAGAATACTTCAACAACTTGCACTCTTTATGGCTTCTGCCTTTTCAGCTTCTTTTAAAGGAACTCTTAGTTGATCAAGATCATTTTGTTCTGTTTTTATTTTGGCCTTGTGGGAGAGGGAGGGTGTAGGGGTAGTCCTGATTCTGTAGTCGATCAAGAACTTTGGTTTGTTACTTTAAAGGCTAGTCCCATGACATTCGAGATTCTATAGCAGCTTTTGACATAGTTTTGACAGCCAAGTTTTCATTATAAACTGGAAAACTAACGAAAGTTTTCCCATTATTATCAAGGTAAATACGAGCGGCATTTTAACTTGGTCGATACCGATACGTATACGTTGAATTGTCAGATTTTGAGCCAACATAACTCATTTGAATTCCTATTTTTGATATAAACATTTTTCTAACGCATGTAAATTACTTATTTCATCGTGAAACTACCTTGTTATAATTGCGTAAAAGTCATTCAACTATTATATAATTCACTAAAACAAATGATACTTCATATATTTTTTCTTTGACAGTTTAGTTCCTAATTTTAATAAAATTTCAACACAGACACACCCACATACATATATATAAGGTTTTGCTAACATATCCAAAGAAGAGTGTAGGTTAGCATTGTACCCTAATTATTTTTTCACTAGATACCCTATATACTTACAATTGCTAGGGATATTTTGGTAAAGAGAGAAAATATTTGAATTTTAGAAATCATGTCTTAAAGTTTGGAGGAAAACTTTGGAGATAACTATAAAATGTTCGAGTGATTTAATTAACTGTTAATTAATTACATGTCAATTAATAAGTCAAATTTGTATATTCCCCCCCAAATTTAATGAATATGAATTTTAAATTCGAACAATTCAAGTCGATTTACCAAGATGTCCCTGTCATTAATGAATTTATAGGATTTGTTAGTAGAAAATATGTGTACAATAGTAACCTACACCCTTCTTTGGGTATGTTAGCAAACCCCTTAACTATTTATGAGTTATAGAATCCCCTGATCCAATCTTCTTCCATAAAAAATAAAAAAAATTCTTCCCTCTCATTTACTGACTACTTACTTGCATCCTTCCCATTGTGGTGGGCTAGAGTAGAATCTCCATGGTTACTTGACATCCATTTTTTTCCTCAGAGGACATTGCAATCCATCAGCGAGTTCAATTCCCATACTAACAATCATCTTCGGATAACGTCCTTAGGTGTTACAGTAGTGGTGGTTGTTCACGCTAGTAGATCTCGAGCCAATGAACTCATGCCGACATTGATTTTCCTTCAAATATGATCCGGAAATGGATTGACACTAGTGAGTTCTAATTTTACACTGACATGGAATTTTGTGCTTTGATGGAATTGGTTTGCATGGAATTTTTGCTCTGATAGAACTCATGGGTTTGTGTGGATGAACGAAATTTTTGCTCCCATGTATATCTTGTGATGGCAAGTGATGCTGGTTCCATTAGGAGTTATTAACGTCATTTGGAAGGGTAGACATGTATACTTGAGATCGAGTAAGAGATTATTTATTATCCAAATTATGGATGGAGATTAACAAAATTATTTAGAGAGATGGACGAGTTCTTAATCTCATCCATATTTTACTGTAGGCATGAGATTTTAAAGGATGCGGTCAGTAAGGTGATACAGCTGACCTCTCACTCTGTATTTACACTCTAATTCCAGTAGCAGTAGCAGCATCCTTGCCACCAAGGAGAACCAGTAGCAGTATGATGCGGGCCCATCCATTATCACCTACACACGTCGCAGGAGACGTGGAGCCATTTAGGCCCACTTTTTAGGTCTTTCAGTTATTTTGTCATGGAGGGGTATTGTGGTCTTTCACCACAATAACCCTCCTAGGGTTTGCTCCTGCGGAGGGGGAGGCGAACGGAGGAGGAAGGACCGGCCGACGGCCGCTGGCCCGCAACCGCCGTCGCCGCCGCACCTCCGGGCTGGGTCCTGGCGGCCGGCGATCACCGCCGGACAGCCGAGGGCCGCGGAGCGCCACAGCAGCCGCGCGAGCCCAGGCGGGGCCGCGGCTGCTGTGGGCGGCCGCTGGCCGGCCCCCGACCGCCACCCAGGGCCGGCCGGCGCCAGGGGCCGCCGGCGAGCGGCTGTGGCCGGACGCCGCCGACCATTTCGGTCCCGGCGGACCGGCGCCACACCCGGAGAGGCCCTAGGGCTTGGGGTCCCCTATGGTGGTCGGACGATGACCTCGAACTACGGTGACAGGTTCACGGGTTCGGAAGGGGCTTAGCTGGAGTTCCGGCTCGGACGGGAGGGACGGAGCCGCCAGGAGGGGCGAGGAACACCGGAGGCAGCAATTTCTTTGGAGAAACGGCGGATCCCGCCAACTTCCAGAGAGGGTATCTATCCCCACGACGACCACCACGGAGGAAGAGGAGGAGGAGGATCCGACGGAGGAAGAGGCCGCTATAGCAACAGAGCAGTTCCCAGATTTCCACCTTGAGGACAAGGTGGCTCTTTTAGGGGGCGGTATTGATGCGGGCCCACCCATTATCACCTACACACGTCGCAGGAGACGTGGAGCCATTTAGGCCCACTTTTTAGGTCTTTCAGTTATTTTAGTCATGGAGGGGTATTGTGGTCTTTCACCACAATAACCCTCCTAGGGTTTGCTTTTCTTTTCTATTTATAGTCAGGGCTAGCCGTCATTACTTTATGCTTGGATTGAGAAAACTCTCTCCAGTGTCATCAAGAAGGATTTTATTACTTTGTTCCGTTCAATCAAAGTTGGGAGTTTTATTCTTTTCCTATATTAAAGATCATTCTGTTTCTATTCCTCTTGTTCTTTATTTTATTTGCTTTCTTTTGTGAATCGATTGAGGCGATTCACAACACAGTAGCTGTAGCTGTAGCCATTAACCAAGGAGAACCAATAGCAGTAGCTGTAGCAATTAGCCAGGTCAGCATTGACAGGTCAGCCTAGGTTGTTAGCCAATCAGCCACGTCAGCATTTTCTGTTAGCTTTTCTCCTCCTGTCAAGAATCAGCACATGGTAAGAGATATTCATCACTTGCATAAATAGGGAAGGAATTGTAGGAATGAGTATGGAGAAAGTAATGAGAATCCTTACTATACTGTAGCCTTGTCTTCTTCTTCCTGTCATTTCCTTAGCCATTGCTAATAAGCTTGAATTCTCCATTGCTGTTCATTGTTTTCTCTATTTTTCCTGCACAAATATGCATCACTCACCAAGACCACAGATGAACACTGGTGCGACTGGACAGAGTCGTATCAATTTGGTATCAGAGCCGCTCGATCCATTGATCGAGGGCAGTATGGAGCAAGGATCAAGCACTCGATCTTCACATCCAGAGGCTTCTGGATCTCGAAGTGCAACCACAGGAGAGGAACGACTGCACTCCTTGGAAGGTACTGTTCTAGAATTAAGCCAAAAATTCAATCAATTTGGTCTCAAATTTGATCAGATGTTTGAAGAACTTGGTCGAACAAGGAGAGCCAATAATGTTCCCCCTCCTGTAACCACCCTACCACCACCTCCTACTCTGACACCTTCACCACAGATCCATCCTACCAGACCATTCACCACCATTTTTCCACCCCTCCATCACCATTTTCAAATCAAATTCCACCAGGAAACCCCCATACACACCCCAAATTCCCTTTCACCAGTTTGAACATCAACCATTCATTTATCCCACACAATTTCAGAACCCACAAATGACACAAGGAATGCAAGGTTCTAATGTGGCTCAAATGGGATCTCCTTTCCTGCTGGATTCAATAATAATGCCAGCACAGGAGGTCAGGGATGGGGCCAGCCAACTCCCAGGCTAAAATTACCTGAGTTTGATGGGAGGGAGATGTTGAAGAATGGTTATTACGAGCTAACCATTATTTTTCTTTTATGGCATACCTGAATGTGATAAGGTCAGATACTGCTCTGTGCAGCTCAAAGGCACAGGGGCATATTGGTATGACTGGCTTGTCACCATTAGGGGCAGAGCAGTTACATGGGATGAATTCTATCAGTGTATTAGGATGGAATTTGGTCCATCCCAATTTACAGATCACACAATTGACCTCAAATTACTGAAACAAGAAGGATAAGTGCAAGATTATACTTCCAAATTTCAAAAACTCTCAAAGAGAGTAGCTGGTACACCTGAAAGATGTTTGATCAGCCATTTTATAGGAGGGCTCAAAGAGGAGGTTAGATATGAAGTGTTAGTGGCTAATCCAGTTAGCCTACCAGCAGCCATGCAAGTAGCAAAGTTATATGAGTCTAAAATTGCAGCCATCAAAAAGAATTATAGGGTTCCAAATCAACCTAACAGATGGGTAGGTGGGAACTCTGGTTCTTATTCTACTGTCCTTGAAGCTCAGAACAAGGGGCCAGCACAGGGAACAGAGGTTAAATCTAATTCCAGATTTCAAACTCCTACTATATCACCAAGTGAGTTATTGAGAAGAAAGAACTTGGGCCTATGTTTTTTATGTGATGAGAAGTGGGCTAGAGGTCACAGATGCAGAGAGAAGAAGTTGTTCATGTTGGTGTCAGATGAAGATGAAGAAGAGTTAATGTAGCTGAAGAACCAATGACCTTCTTGCCAGAAAATCAGGAAGTCATTCAACACAACTCTCAAAGTTTATTTGAAATATCATTGCAAGCTTATTCTGGAACATTCCATCAGTCTACCATGAAGATAAAGGGAACTGTTAAGAGTAAACCTGTAATCATCTTAATTGATTCAGGGTCCACTCACAGTTTCATAGACATTTCCTTCATTGAGAGATTTAATCTCCCTCTGGCCAATGGCAACACTTTTGATGTAATGGTAGCAAATGGGGACAAGTTAACCAACAAAGGACTTTGCAAGGATATTGTAATTGAGTGTCAAGGCACTCGAATCATCACTGATCTGCTACCTCTCTCAATTCCTGGTTGCCAAATAGTACTTGGAGCAAATTGGCTCAGTACCTTGGGTACCATCATGTGGAATTTCCAGGAGCTTACAATGGAGTTCACAAGCCAAGGTGTAGAGCACAAGTTTCAAGGGTTGAAGCTTCAGAAAGGTTTGGGTGAGTTGGAACTCAGAGATCTCAGGCACAAACCTCATTTGTTTGTCATTCAATTGTGTTCATGGCAGGGGTGTAATGAGAAGCCAGTTCCAGAAGCAGAGGAAGAAGGAATGCAAGAATTGTTAAATCAATACAAGCACTTATTTGAAGAACCAACAGGTCTTCCTCCCAGGAGACCCTATGATCACAAAATTCCTCTACTTCCAGGAGCAAGTCCTGTATGCAGCAGGCCATATAGACATTCCTTCTTTCACAAGAATGAAATTGAAAGGCAAGTTCAAGAAATGTTAGAGTCTGGAATCATTAGGAACAGTAATAGTTCTTATTCATCTCCTGTGATTCTGGTCAGAAAGTCTGATGGCACTTGGAGAATGTGCATAGACTATAGGGGGCTCAACTTGAGTACAGTGAAGGACAGGTTCCCAATTCCATTGGTAGAAGAATTGTTTGATGAACTCAATGGTGCCAAGTATTACTCAAAGCTGGACCTCAGGTCTGGATATCATCAAATAAGAATGGAGGAGAGTGATGTTTTCAAAACTGCCTTCAGGACTCATGAAGGGCACTATGAGTTCTTAGTAATGCCCTTTGGGCTTACTAATGCCCCCTCCACTTTTCAAGCTATGATGAATGACATCTTCAAGGAGTACTTAAGAAGGTTTGTTTTAGTGTTCTTTGATGATATACTTGTGTATAGTGCTAACCCTGCAGAGCATAAACTACATCTTGAATTGGTCTTCAAAAAGCTGGAATTGCACCAGCTGAAACTCAAAAGAAGCAAATGTTGTTTCAGTCAGAGACAAGTAGACTATCTGGGACACAGGATTACTGAACAAGGGTTAGAGGTGAACTATGAGAAGATCAAGGCAGTGGTGGAGTGGCCAGTTCCCAAGACTCTCAAGCAACTAAGAGGATTCCTAGGCCTCACTGGTTACTACAGGAGATTCATACAGGGCTATGGTACAATAGCAGGAGCCTTAACAAATCTCCTCAAGAAAAATTCATTCCTATGGGACAACAAGGCTCAAACTGCATTTGAAAATCTGAAGGAAGCCTTAACTCAACCACCTGTGTTGGCCATGCCCAATTTCAATGAAGAATTCACACTAGAGTGTGATGCATCTGGAGGAGGTATAGGAGCAGTGCTGATGCAGGGAGGAAGACCCTTAGCTTACCTGAGTCAGCATTTGAAGGGCAGGTCAGTGCTTCTTTCTACTTATGAGAGGAAAATGTTAGCAATCCTTTTAGCAGTTAAGAAGTGGGGACAATATTTGTGGGGAAAACCATTTGTCATCAAAACTGACCACAAACCACTCAAATGTTTGCTAGAGAGAGAGTATACACTGAGGCCCAATACAAATGGGTAATGAAATTACATGGTTACCAGTATAGGGTTGAATACAAGAAGGCAAGGAAAATCAAGCAGCAGACAGTTTGTCTAGGCAGGAGGAAGCAAATTTGACAGCCATCACCATTGTGCAGGCAGACTGGATTCAGCAACTGAA
>JANAVB010021599.1:14066133-14091133 GCA_029216955.1 Iris pallida | reverse complement strand
GCCGTTCAGGTATAACAACAGTTGGTATCTCTCGGAGGGTTACCTAGAGGCTGTCGCGGAGGGGCTTACTAGCGGTCAGGAGGGGACGGCTCAGTTCCGCTTGGTTCGTCGCCTCAAGGCCACGAAGAGGGCTCTCAGGAGTTGGGTGAAGGGGTTGCCCAAGTCCACCTTAGAAGATAAGGAGGGGAGTTGCGGACCTTGCAGCAGGATATGCAAGCTGACATGCTGAATGGGGACCTGCGGCTAGAGAGGAGCTGATCGAAGAAAATATCCTGAGGCTGCAGAAGGAGATTAGCTCGGCTCAGCGAGCCAAATGTTCCTGGCTAAGGATGGTGACCGTTGTTCCAAGTTCTTCTATGATGTTATCCGGACAAGACAGAATAGGAATCACATCTCCCAGCTTCTTGATGCGGATGGCACCCTGGTGGGAACGCCGGCTGAGATCCAGGGCGAGGCTGTCAGGTACTATTCTGAGTTATATTTCCAGACTGACTACCTGTCTGTGTTCCCAGAGGTTGTTACGAAGAGATTGGTGACTCCGTATGGGAATAGCATCTTCTTGCCCCTGTTACATTGGAGGAGGTGAATCTATTGTCAAGGTGGCGGATCCCAACAAGGCTCCTGGACCGGATGGCTTCAGCAGTGGTTTCTTCAAACGCCATTGGGACATTCTGAAGCATCAGGTCGTGGAGGTGGTGCAGGAATTCTTCACCAAAGGGAAGCTTCTGAAAGAGTGAATCACACTTTCCTGACCTTGGTGCCAAAGAAGGAGGGAGCGACAGCATTGGCGGATTTCAGACCTATTGCGTGTTGTAATTATCTTTATAATAATTACGCACCTTATGTGCCGGCGGATGGAGGGGATCATGCAGGACTTGGTATCCCCGAATCAGGCTGCGTTCATCAAGGGGAGGTCGATCGCAGAGCACAGCCTCCTGGCCCATGAGATGGTGAGGGGATTTAGCAGACCCGGAGGGGAGAAAGCTTGTGTTAAACTGGACCTGAGGAAGGCGTATGACATGGTCAATCGTGACTTCCTCTGCCATCTGATGACCGCCATGGGTTTCAGAACACTGGGTTGCGTTGATCCGGAGTGCATCACGTCTCCTACTTTCTCTGTTCTCATCCAGGACGTTCCTTATGGGTACTTCCAGAGCAACCGTGGGCTTAGGCAAGGTGACCCATTGTCCCCTTACCTGTTCACGCTTGTTATGGAGTACTTCACATGCTTGATGGATCTGGCAGTGCACCGTGGGCGGCTGGTCCCTTTGTTTCGGAGGGTGGATCCCCCAGTTACCCACCTTATTTATGCAGATGATCTTCTGGTCTTCATCCAGCCTTCGACGGAGGGGTTGCAGACGCTTGCGGCTATTATGGAAGATTTGAAGTCCTTTTCGGGTCTCCAGATGAACAGGATAAGAGTAGGGTCTACTTCAGCTCCCTGTGTCCCCGGAAGGAGGAGCGGCCGATGTGCTGGGTATCGCGAGGAGTGATCTTCCGGTGCGTTACTTAGGAGTGCCTCTCACAGTCAACTATGCGCGGGATCAGGACTGCCATAGTCTGGTGGAGTATGTCCAGAGGAGAGTAGAAGGTTGGCAAGCTGCCGGTCTGTCATTTGGCGGACGCATTGAGCTGGTCAGATCGGTGATTTCGGCTGTGGCCCATTTCTGGCTGCAGTCATCCTCCTTCCTGTGGCCACTATTCGGAAAGTGGAGCGGCTCTGTGCCGATTTCATTTGGAGGGGGGTATGCATGCGATCTCCTGGGAGCAGCTCTGTCGTCCCAGGAAGGAGGGAGGAGTGGGGCTCAGGCCGTTGCTGGAGATTAGGAGGCTTCCGCGCTTAAGCTGGCCTGGAGATTCATCAGCGGGGGTCTCTCTGGGCGGACTGGATGCACAGCAGATACGTGAAGCAGGACTTTTGGACGTGTTCTACCGACAACAACCATTCAGTCACGTTCAAGACTGTCTTGAGACACAGGGGGTGCTCAAGTCTGCTATCCGGAAGGTCATGAAGGATGGGTCGGGTACGGACCTCTGGGGACCCTTGGATAGATCGGCGTTCGCTTTTGGACATCAGGGGTGCCCCGACTCATCAGGAGACAGGCGTGGTCTGACATGTATCGCATCATACGAAATGGGGAGTGGAGGCCGGAATCTTATCGGTTCACTGAGGAGCTGGGTGGGATCATTATTTCTACAGTCATTGATCCGGCTTTGCCTGCTGATCGGTGGATTTGGGAGCCGACTGGAGCATCTTCGGGATGGGGTTCCAATTCCGAAGCTGCTACAACCTTATCCTGCACTTTTCCTCTGAGTTCGGACTACGAGTTCGTTTGGTGCAAGGGTCTGGCCAGGAAGATGCAGTTGTGTGTTTACAAGCTACTACTGGGCCGCCTCTTGACTAGGATCGCCTGAGTTCGTTTGGAGTGCCGGTTCCGGATCCCAAGTGTGTGCTTTGCTGTTTGGAGCCTGAATCTATAAAGCATATGTTCTTCGAGTGCACTCTGGCATGGCAGATCTGGTCGGAGCAGAGTCGAGTATTGGGAGTGTGCGTCTCCGGAAAGGAATTGGGGACATCATCACGGTGATCCGGGATAGCAGGGGTCGAGGGCAGGACTGGTTCCGGACGGCCAGAGTTAGACTGGCTGCTTCAGTTTGGCATGTTTGGCGGGAGCGAAACCGTCGGATTTTCGAGGGGCTGGTCACCCCTCCGGTAGGCATTCTCCATAACGAGTTTGATGTAAATGCTATGGAGAATTGATGAGTGGGAGTCCCACTCTGATTGTATGTTGTAAGATTATGGCTTTTCCTTTGGAATAAAATTTACCCTTTTTCCAATATATATATATATATATATATATATATATATATATATATATATATAGTTTATAGTTTAGCCAAGTACAATTGTACTTGTCCTCGACGACTTTTCATATTTTGGAAGCGTTGCACAATAACATCATTTTTTATACTATCCAAGTACATCTCTCGCGATGTATATAACCATGCTATTGTTCATCCATTGCACAATGAGTCTTTATGAGATTCATAGTAGAAAATGCTTCCCTCCACAATTGCTGTTGTGCAATGTTCTTTTGTGTTGTTTGTCTTATATAATAATGGCCCGTCAGTATTGGTGGTCCAGAAGGAAGTTTCAAAAAGTAAGGTTTCAACTTTTAACATTACATAGATAGCTTATTACAATTGGTCCCTTCTTATAATTTTTTTTTTGCCACTACATTTTTATAACTTTTTTTTTCCGTGTTGTGGGGGCTTGAGCCCCCACTTGGCCCATAGTCCCTCCGCTCCTGACAACCATTGATATCCCAACTGTCTTCATTCACTTTTAAGATGATGATCTTCTTACGGGATCTCTCTCTCTCCTCTCTCTATATATATAGATATATATTTTTTTTTTCCAAATATATATATATATATATTATATATATATATATATATAGTTTATAGTTTAGCCAAGTACAATTGTACTTGTCCTCGACGACTTTTCATATTTTGGAAGCGTTGCACAATAACATCATTTTTTATACTATCATTTACATCTCTCGCGATGTATATAACCATGCTATTGTTCATCCATTGCACAATGAAGTCTTTATGAGATTCATAGTAGAAAATGCTTCCCTCCACAATTGCTGTTGTGCAATGTTCTTTTGTGTTGTTTGTCTTATATGATAATGGCCCGTCAGTATTGGTGGTCCAGAAGGAAGTTTCAAAAAGTAGGTTTCAACTTTTAACATTACATAGATAGCTTATTACAATTGGTCCCTTATAAATTTTTTTTTTTGCCACTACATTTTTATAACTTTTTTTTTTCTGTGTTGTGGGGGCTTGAGCCCCCTTGGCCCATAGTCCCTCCGCTCATGACAACCATTGATATCCCACTGTCTTCATTCACTTTTAAGATGATGATTCTTCTTACGGGATCTCTCTCTCTCTCTCTCCTCTCTCCTCTCTCACTCTCCTCTCTCTCTCTCTCTCTATATATATATATATATATATATATATATATATACCCACACCAGCAATATCGATACTCCACGATAGGGACCGATACCCGGTTTCGAGTTTTTGATCCTTGGATATGGCAATGTATCAAAAAGAGTCTGGTTTACTTCGGATTGTACTCAAAATTAGATCTAGTCGAGTTGGAAGATTAGGGTCAAGTAGGATTTACTATTGTGCAATGCCAATTGTGGAAGTCGCCATTTTGTTTGTCATTGTTCATGTTCATTGTCAACACTTAGCCTATAAGTACAGCTCATATTGCATTATCACCCCTGGAATTGCCAATCAAGGTTATAACTATTGTCGAAAATATAGTTTTTGAACTTGTTTCTGTTGAGAACTAATAAGAGACTTTAGTCCCACATTGGAAAATGTAGTATGAAGAGGAGCTAGACTCCCTATAAATAGTGGGTAACAAATCAATAAAACACACAACAATTATTCTCTACATGGTATCAGAGCCATAACCACAAATTTTTTTTCCTCCCCCCCTTTCCCCACCGGCAGTACCCCCCCTTCCCCCCCGGCAGTCCCTCCCCCTTCCCCCCCCGGCAGTCCCCCCCCCCCCCCCCCGACCCCTGCCCCCCCCCCCCCCCCCCCCCCCCCGCCCCCCACCACGCCCCCCCTCCTTTTTTTCTTTTCGAAAAAAAACTCCTAATTTTGAGAGAGAGATTATTTCGACAACGGATGGCTGTCAAATGCTTTATTTGCACCTTCTGTTCCTAGATTACGCCCTCCAGAATTACAAATGATTTATTTGTTTTCCGTTCTCGATCTGCAAATTAGGATCTACATGCGCGCGCCGGTGTTGGCCACGTTGACCGCACAGTCGTAAGGTCTCCGTTGAAGACTTTACATACAGACGCCGCCGCCGCCGACGACGCCGCCGCCGCCGACGAAGACGACGACAAAGACGAAGCCGACGTAGACGACGAATCACCGTTGAAGACGCCATGGATTCGATCAGTGTAAACTGACAGCAGATGAGATGAAGGCCTTGGTTGATGATATTTTATCAAAGAGATTAACCGAGGCGACCCCACGTGTGATCCATACTGATGTGGATCCGTCACCCTACAAAATGGGGAAGCTGGACAAGTTGGAGACGAAGTTGGAAGGCACGTCTAATTACTTGAAATGGTCACGGCAGGCCATGCGGACGCTGAAGGGACGTGGCTTGGTTGGCTACGTCAATGGCCAAACCAAGGCGCCAGATGATCCCTCCTCAAAGGAGTTTGCTGTTTGGGAAATTGTCAACAATGTTGTGGCTGGATGGTTGACCGCCTCCTTGACCGACTAGGTGTCGGGCAATGTAGAGGCGATGGAGTCTGCTGCTGATATATGGCGGACTTTGAAGGATATGTACTCCGGCTCGGGCAATCCTATGCGGGTCTTCCAACTGCAGGATGAACTTGATAGGGTGGCCCAGGACGACCGCACCATCTCTGAGTATGCAGCACTGTTGAAGAAGTTCTGGTCTGATCTGGATCACTATGATCCTCTTGGGATGGATGCCCAAGTCGAACCCGCATTTGCGAAACATTTCCAAAAGTTCTTGGATTATATTTCGCGTCAACGGTGATGAAGTTCTTGAAGGGTCTTAACCCTGTATTTGAGAATAGAAGAAATGTACTCCTGGCACAGCCCATGCTTCCCACCTTAGAAGAAGCCATAGCTGCCATGGCACAAGAAGAGGTTCGCTTGAAGTTGATGTCCAACAAGGGCTCTTTCCAGGGGGAGCAAGCCACTGTTGACAAGTCTGCCCTTGCCGCCTTCAATCAGCCTCCCTCTGTGGCCGGTGTTTGCCACAACTGTGGTGACTCAGGACATTACATCAGATTTTGTCCCAAACCCCTGCACAGTCAGTCGAGTGATCGTGGACGGGACCGCGGAGGACGTCGTGGTGGTAGAGGCGGTTATGCTGGTAGACGGGAAAATAATTCTGGAGGACACAAAGCTAATCTGGCGGAGGAAGGGGCGACCATCACCTGGCTGAGTTAACCCCTCTTGAGAAGGAGTTTCTCGCGAAGTTACGCGACACGAAGCTGGGTTCGGACGGCAGTAATGGGACGTCATCTACCTCGGGGGACCACATCACTTGCTTTGCCCAAAACGGCACATGTATACCTGCACGTGCTCTTGCAGCAGCTGTCCACCAACCAGGTTGGATTATGGACTCTGGGGCATCTCGCCATGTCACGGGATCCCGCGGTGAGTTCCAGGACTATACTCACCTACCGACGCCGGAGAGCATTCAGACTGCTGATGGTAACTCCAGCCCTGTCATGGGTAAAGGCACTATCGCATGCACCCCTTCTCTCACTCTCACCAATGTCTTACATGCTCCGTCTTTTCCTGTCAATCTTCTTTCTATTAGTGCCATTATCCTTGATCTTAACTGTACTGTTTCCTTTGACATTCCTACGGTGACTTTTCAGGAGAAGGGGACAGGACGACGACTAGGGACTGGCACATGGCATAAGGGGCTGTGGTACTTGGACATGACTGGACTGGACTGGACAAAGCTTTGGCATCTCTGGTAGCAGACACACTACCAGAAGATTCACGGCGCAGTGTCGAAGATGACTTGCTACTCCACCACCGGCGTGTCGGTCATTCTTCTTTTAAAATTAGTCGAATGTATCCGTCCTTGTACCAAAGGGCTAATAAAGAGAAGTTATTTTGTCATGCTTGTGAGTTGGGTAAACATACCAGAAGCACGTATGTGAGTTCAGGTAGTAGGAGTTCGGCTGCTTTTGATATGATACATTCAGACGTATGGGACCCTTGTCCTACAACCGGTATTAACGGTTTTCGATGGTTCGTCACTTTTATTGATTGTTATACTCGCGTGACATGGGTGTACCTTATGAAGAATAAAAGTGACGTCTTTGAGGCATTTCGAGACTTTCATCGCCGGATAGAAACTCAATATGATACTAAAATTAAGTGCTTACGGTCTGACAATGGGACGGAGTATACAAATAGGAAGGTTGCTGAGTATTTATCAACTCATGGCATACTACACCAAACTTCCTGTGCCTATACACCGGCACAAAATGGTGTGGCCGAACGGAAGAACAGATACCTGCTGGAGGTCGCACGGACGATGATGCTGGCTATGAATGTTCCGAAACACTTATGGGGGCAGGCGGTGTTAACGGCATCTTATCTCATCAACCGAATACCATCTCAGGTATTGGACTGAAAGACACCGCTGGAGATGCTTACTGGTACAACCACGTACACTGTTCCGCCGAAAGTATTTGGGTGTGTATGTTTTGTCCAAGATAATAGGCCAGGAGTTGGCAAACTGGATCCTAGAGCGGTTAAATGTCTTTGTCGGGTACACGGCAACTCAGAAGGGATATGCATGTTGGAGCCCAGTTGAGCAAAATTTTTTTGTAAGCATGGACGTTACATTCAGGAACTAACCTATTATGGTTCGGATGACGGTTCGACGTTTGGTGACACACCTAACATAGAGGGTGTTAGATGTGAGGGGGAGAAATTAAGTCCATCTGTGGTAGTCGGATCGGTCCCATGCCTGGTCGTAGAAAACTGAACGAAATGGGGAGAAAGCAGTGACTCCGATACAGAAGATGAAGAAGATACATATGTTAAACATGGGGAGCAGCAGACAATGGAAAAGGAGCTCCAAGTCTACAGAAGGAGACAGCAGAAGTCCAGTACTATGCCTGTACCGTGCCCTGTGCCTACTGTACCAAGTCCCTCGTCTACTCCTGCTCCAACTCTTGAAGTTGTTGCCCCCGCACTGAATCAATCTGATTCTGATGTGGATCTCTCTGACTCTGATGGTATGATCTCTCCACCACTTATTGCTCCCTTAAGGAGATCTTCTCGCATCAATGCGGGTAAGGCTCCTAGTCGTTTTGATGATTATGAACATGATATTGCCAACTACCTGTCTTATTCTAACATTTTTTCGAATTATCGAGCCTTCATTGCATCATTAGACTCTACTTCGTTGCCCAAGTGTTGGCAGGAAGCAAAGAAAGATCCAAGGTGGAAAGCTGCAATGATGGAAGAACTTGGGGCACTGGAGAAAAATAAGACGTGGGAGCTGGTTCCATTACCCAAAGGAAAAAAACTGTGGGATGCAAATGGGTGTACACAGTAAAGGAGACGTCAGAAAGAAAGGTGGAACGATACAAGGCGAGGTTGGTTGCAAAAGGATACACACAATCATATGGCATCGACTATGATGAGACGTTTGCTTCAGTAGCGAAAATGAGCACCGTAAGAACTCTGGTCTCCATTGCAGCAAACTATGGGTGGAAGCTATACCAGTTAGATGTGAAGAATGCCTTTATTCATGGGGACCTACAAGAAGAAGTGTACATGGAACTCCCGCCAGGGTGCTACGCTACAGAATCAGACGGAGGGACGTCGCATGGAAAAGTGTGCAAACTAAAGAAGTCGCTATATGGACTCAAGCAATCTCCTCGAGCCTGGTTTGACAGATTCAGAAAGGCTGTTACAGGCATGGGATACCATCAAGCAAATGCAGATCATACGGTCTTTCTTCAGCATGCAAGAGGCCACATCACTATACTTGCTGTATACGTGGATGATATAGTAATCACAGGTAATGATGAAGTCGAGATCGCTAAGCTGAAGTCAAAACTCGCGAAGGAGTTTGAGGTGAAGGATTTAGGAGCAATGAGGTACTTTCTAGGTATCGAGGTGTGTGAAGGCGAACAAGGAATTGTTCTCTCACAGAGAAAATACGCACTAGATCTGCTGAAGGAGACAGGGATGCTGGGATGCAAAGCAGCAGTCACTCCAATTGACCAAAAGTGCAAGTTGGGAGCAGAAGCAGGAGAGCCAGTTGATCGTGAAAGATATCAACGACTTGTAGGGAGATTGATTTATCTGGGGCACACTCGCCATGATATCTCATTTGCGGTGAGTGTAGTAAGTCGCTACATGCATGATCCAAGAACGGGTCATATGGATGCAGTGTTTCAGATCTTGAGATATCTGAAAGGGACGCCGGGGAAAGGGCTATGGTTCAAGAAGAATAAAAGTATAGAAGTTGAGGGATACTGCGATACAGACTGGACGAGCTGTATAGACGATAGAAGGTCTACCACGGGATATTGTGTCTTTGTAGGAGGAAACTTGGTCTCATGGAGAAGCAAGAAACAGTCAGTGGTAGCACGGTCTACAGCTGAAGCAGAATACAGAGCAATGGCTTTGGGAGTGTCGGAGTTGCTGTGGGTGAAAGCGTTGCTGACAGAGTTGAAGCTAGACAAGGGAGCACCGTTACGTCTTCTGAGCGATAGTCAAGCTGCAATAAGTATTGCTAACAATCCAATTCAGCACGACAGAACGAAGCACATCGAGATCGATCGATTCTTCATCAAAGAGAAGCTGGAACAAGGGATACTGAAGATTGATCATGTTCGCTCAGAAGAACAAGTGGCTGTCTGACTAAGGGTCTTAGTTCATTAAGTCTGTCGAAGCTATGTAACAAGATGGGAATGATTAATATTTATCGCCCATCTTGAGGGGGAGTGTTGAGAACTAATAAGAGACTTTAGTCCCACATTGGAAAATGTAGTATGAAGAGGAGCTAGACTCCCTATAAATAGTGGAGTAACCAATCAATAAAACACACAACAATTACTCTACAGTTTCGTACATATTGTTTTCCCCCCCAAACTTTCTGTTATTGCCATCTAGCTAGTTCAGAATCTGAAGCGTGCGGCGATCTTTATGTGGGTTACATCAAGATGCTGATGGCCCTTGCTCATATGCTACTGCATTTTCCATACTAGACACTGATACTCGTTGAAACATAAGTTCACCAAGATCAGTAATCAATATGTGAGCTTACCTAACGTAACTTTGTAGCTAATGATTTTAACCGAATGCAGAACTGAGTGGCCATGGATCACAATCTGTGTTGAACATGCAGATGTCATAGACTCGGTTTTCATTAGTACTGCTTCGCTGAAAGCCGACAACAAACTTCTCCAACAGTTCTTGTTTGTCATTTTATTTTTCTTCTTCTTTTTCTTTTGGCCTAACTCCTTAGGTTTCCTTCTCATTTCAGAAATTTGAAGGGTACTTCAATACTCAAATGCATAATGTGCTCTCACCTGTGAATATTCGGTTTGCAGTGCATATCTATCTTTGTTTAAGCATAATGTGCTTTCTCACCTGTGAATTTTGGGTTTTAATGCATATCTTTGGTTTATCCTAATTTGTGAATTTCGGACTTTGTAACTACTAGGACTTGACGCCTACAACCTGGAGGTTGTGGGGTTTTCGTCACATAAACAGCCTCTTTGTAAATGGGGTGGACATCTTGATCTTGGACTGACTCTGCATAAACAGGACCTTGTGGCACCGTGAAACCCATCAACGTTCCTTAGTTTATCCTATCATTATATTATAGGCTTATTTCTATTCGTCTCTAGCAGATTTGAGAAAATGGTGTGCTGAATCTATTCTGAAGGGTGGCGAGCTTTCTGAGTTTTCCTTGGTAACACAAGCTATGCCTATGTAAGTCGGTAATTAATTTTATTTATTTATTATTCTGTATAATAATATATCCTCATTCATTTGGGAATTTGGTGATAACATGTAAGCTCATTATTGTAGATACTAAACCATATTATCTTTTCCTAAATAAGGATGCATGGAGATTGCAATTCTCTCCATTCCTTTTCCATGAGTGAAGATTATCTACAATTTGACCTTGAGTTGCAAGTTTCGTCTTAATACATTTTATAGTAGGAAGTCTCACTTGCATTAATATTGTCGAAACAATCAGCCTAAATGTCAAAGTACAAGTCGACGTAAATGTTTTAGAGTCCACGTAGGAACATACTATTAGGTAAGTCGCCATCAGTTTTGCTTTAAAGGACTACGAACATTGCACGATTTTTAACTAATTTGTGGTCATTATATGGAATGATAATTAGTCACCTACTTATGAGTGCACTCATGAGATTTGGAAATAGACTTTGAGATCTATGTTATTGTGGTGTTCATAATGGTCATCAAACAGTAACCAAAAGTTTGCTCCTTTATTCATTGCCGTTCAATCCTTGCATGTCTCAGTTATTATGGTGTTTCTTCTTTATATTAGGATATGAAACCAAGCAATCATTATATTAGTTGGCAATTAACTAATTGAAGGACTTGATCTTTATTTCAGTGGTAGAATTATCAAATATCCACATTCCTTTGGATTGTCAGTTGTTCAGATTTATGAATCTAATGTATCTTCTTTCATTCAGTGAACTAATATTGTTTGCAAATAAGCTATAGTGCACCATCTAGCTTTATATTTCCCAGTGAATGGCTGGCTTTTCAGTATACTGATCTACTATCCATTTTCTTTGTCTCGGTTTCCAAGAAACATGAACTAGAAGAGCATCTGATGTCACGAGGTTCCAACTAATATAGGGTATGGAAGGGTCGAGATGTACTTGGACTTAACCGGGAGGCTAATTGAATGACTCAAACCTGCATCCCGAGACGAAGGCTGAAGCCTTGTACTGTTACCAAGCGGGACCGTAGAGATCTTCAAGATTCACATGCTGGATTGCCGGTTTATAGCTCAAGACATGCATCCTGCAAGTTTAACCAAGTAGTTTGCTTACAGAATAGAAGAAATCTGTGTGAATGGAAGGTACGTTGATTGAAAGTGGAGATTTCATTTGCTCCCTCCCAACTTTCTGAAACATGTTATACCATTCTATTAACAAGACTTTATGTTTAAGTTCCTTCCCTCCAGCCACCCACTTTTATTCTTTAATCAATCTGTTCTTAAATAAATTGAAAGGACTCTTATGCCATTATGCTTAAAAGTAAGTTGTGGGTTCTTTCGTTCTCTCTCGGTTGCACATTTTAGTTGCTTATGAAATGATTTCATTTCTCTTTCTATCTAAAGCAAAACATAACGATTGTAACAAGTTAGTACTTTTTACAACCATATAGTCATGTAGCCATTTAGAACCATTTGTAACCAATGTGGAAATTATAATCGACTATACTAAATTGTAACCATTTATCGCATTACTTTAATATTTTTTCACTTAATATACTATCTATCTAATTAGTAGAAAATATCTCATGCACTACTTTGTAGTTGTTGCAAACATAATTGTAACATACATACCCAAAATATAAGTAATTGTGATCATTTTTGACATATATAACGAACTAAACTAACTATAGACAAATATAAATACATGTAACTAATGATAGATAACTACGACTATAACAAATGTAACCAAAATTGTGTAACTAATGTGATACCACATTTTTTTTTTACAATTGTAAGTAAACAACGAACATGTACGCAGAGGACACCAAAATTTTACTCTAATGCTTTTGTTAGGATACTTACACGTGATTTCACGTCCCAGTCCAAAATATGAAAGACCATATTGCGTGGCAATGACTAGCTATATATCAAGTAGGCTCAAGCCCAACTAAATACATATACGATGTTTTTGGTTGGATTTCAATCCACAGAAGTAAATGTAGCAGGAATGAACATGATGTAGTAAGGTCGGACGCCTAATAGTACATATGTTCGATTAAGCTCGATAAATAATAACATGAGCTCATAAACGCTAAACTACAAGAGTAGAACAAGTAAAATAATGTAACGTGAGAGATAGAGAATAAATTATTTATTCTAAAGATACCTGGATCTAAGGGAGAATCCTACCAATGATCCTCAATGGTACTTTTTGGATAATCCTGCTCACCTAACACGGAGGAAAACAAGTACTCAAAGGAACGTAACAAGATATAATAACATACCAAAAAAAAATTAAACAATAAATAGAAACACAGACCACACTATCAAGGATACAATTATAACTAAATCAACTAAGTGATATGCAATTTGAGGACAATGTTCGCATGCATGAACTATCATACTATAGGGTAGCTGGAAAATGTATTACACTCATAATCAAGATATATCAACCACAATGTGAGGAGTAACGGAAAAATGTGTATGGCTCATATCGAGACACTATCAGCCATATACGATGGAATGCGTATAAGTAGCTTAGGTGCCTAGTAAGTGTCCTCCCCACCCAAAGATATTGCGAGTCATAACGACTCATCCATTCAAGATCTAGTATCCATGAATAATCCACGAATAGTCCACAATAAGTTCACAAGTCCATGAATACTCAATCTATATTCCTATTCATAAATTAACTAATACATGCCTCGATCACCCCTACGATAAGTTAGATATGGGGGTATATGCTCTAACATGAACGCAAGTATAAAATCATATCTTGGGGCTATGTCTATATCCAATAGATATCTCAAGATACCAAAAATAACACTAACACTATTCTATAAGAAATAGTACTAACTACAACTAGTATCGACCTATATTGACACTGACGATCGCTCGCACCCGAGTATGACTAGGACGCTCAGACACACAGAAATATCATGATCTATGAATTGAAATACAATTGACATGGTATACTTGTTTGATTCGTGTTTGGGAAGAGTGGACATGTCCGACATGATAGTTAAAGGATACCAATCTCCAAATGCCAGTACGAGAAACCAAAGAATCCATAATTCCGTAAATGACCATGTAGTATCCAAACACCCAGAATATCTAATTTCCTAAATATGAGCACCAGAGACCTCACTTGACACAAAAAATGAACTAAATTAGAACAATGCAAATAGAAATATATTATATATTTTTTCTTGCTTCTTTTTCAAGCGTATGATAACCCCATGGGGTTGTGGGTTTCTTTCTACCAACTGGGACTCTCCCTTCACCGTCTCCATAGGGATGGTCTACAGGGTTCATAACTACTCCTCTTACTACATGATGCTTACCTAGCCAACAAAGGTATTAGCACCATAACGATGATGTGAACTCAGCAGAACTTACATATTCGAAGTCGGAGTTGCGGATTGTTGGACCGACGCTGCTCGCCAGAATTTTGCCGAAAAGGTGCCACCCGAAATAGGTCGTCGAAACTTAACTAAAACTTAACATAGGGTAATCTCGGCACTACAAATCCATCAAAACTGGTTTGGTAACCAAGGGACAACTGTATGCGAGTTATGAGTCCGTATCAGTATGAAACACGATGGTATCAGAGACAGATACATCATGATTACTCTACGGCCGTTGGACAAAATCATAATTCGTCGACTTGTACATGTCGACAATCACGTCACGTGCCTTTTTGAGCAATTGGTTCAAGCCGAAGTGTTGTCAATGCTCGGGACGACGTGGCTACGGAGCGATTTAGAAGCTAAAACATGGGAGTCGATTCGGTTTTTTGCTGGCTGCTGGTATAGGGATTTGCCACTGTTGTTGTTGTTGACAGGAGATGGGGCATGGAACCCGAAGGAGGTGCGAATGACACATGGGAGGTGGTTCTCGGTTGTTGGTTTGCTTGCTAATCTTCTACAAAAATAACGAGCTTTATCTTTTGGATCTCACACCATACTGTTAGAAATTGCTTGTACTTCACTTTGGAGTTCTGCGAAGTTGAAACTGTCGTCGAGGCTTGAATCGTGCATTTAGCAGCACTTTCCTTAAAGTGTTTCGGGCACTCCGATAACGTCTTGGAGTCAGCATGCCAGAACACCCAGGATAAGACAGCCTTCTGCCGGAGGTTCACTAGACGTTGTGAGACACCGGCGTAGGGAAGAACACCTTTCTGGAAAACTTTGGAAGAGAGAGGAAAGAGTGAATGAATACTCAGATTCTGTGTGTTTTAGACTCAGAAATCTGTAGTATATAGATGAATTCGTATTGTTTCGTGAAGTCGCGACCCTTCCGAAACAACATTCATTCACCTGTTCGCAGGTTCATTCACCCTTTCGTTTGTCTGGGCCGCTGCAAAAATAGGAATTCTCGGGACGAGAATCGCCGCGAGGAGCCCGAGGCCCGAGGCCCGAGCCTAAGTGCACAAGTGCGTCTACAATGCGCCACTATCGCCTCTACGCCCGAGCCCGAGCCCGTGCCCGAGCCCGAGCCCGAGCCCGTGCCCGAGCCCGAGCCCGTGCCCGAGCCCGAGCCGGTGTTGCCGGTGGCAACACCGGCTACATTTTCATGAAGAGGATAAAACAACCAATGGTCATCCACTAGCAACCCTTTGGTTGTTGCACACTCCTCATGAGTGCACATACCTATCTAAGCACTCTCAAACCTTTCTCTTTTTTCGATGTGGGACTAAAGTCCCTTCTCTTTCCTTTTCATCCTTTAAGAACAATAAATAGAATTAATTATTCCAACAATCCCCCACTTGTTCCATAAATGATGGAAAGGAATTCTAGAATACATCACTTAAAGAATGTTAATACAGTTAGGTATCTTTTGATTTGAACCTAACCTTAGTAGATGCAACAAAAGATTTTATCGAAATCTCTGGTAGCTGGGCTTTGAACCAGTTATTCCTTGTGATAAAATCGGTGTTACTTTACACACATTCTTTTGTTCTTCGCCTACATCTCTCGCTTAGCACTATTAATGGCCATGTGCTGATCCTGTCTCGTGAATTTTTATAAGATAAACTCCAGATCTTACTGAGACGGCACCATCTCTAAATTCACATAGGTGAAGTTCTTTCAGTATCTCTGTTGCTTTACAGATACATGTCAATATTACTGAACTTCATTAAGAGTTTTATAAACTCAACCCTCAAATTGCAACAGTCGACATAGTTATGTCGTATACATCCAAATCAACAGTTTGTTGTTACCCATTGAATCTAATGTTATGGTTTTCTTAACATTAGATTGGGTTGCCACTGTTGTTGGAACTCTTACTCAAGGAGTTTCAATCCCATACCTCTCGAGGTAGACTTTACTAAATCCCTAGCTAGTGGTTTAGTAAAGGGATCAGCTAAGTTATAGCTGGTACGCACATACGTAAGAGAATGATTCCATCTTTGATCAATTTCCTTACGTAGTTATGTCTTAGACTTATATGTCTAGACTTTCCATTATACACTTCGTTGTAGGCTCTTGCTAGAGTAGCTTGACTATCGCAATGTATTGACACTTTTGATACATTATCCTTAGCCAGCGAAACTTCTAATAGAAGATCCCTCAACCACTCAGCTTCTTGTCCTGCAGAAGCTAGAGCCACAAACTCTGACTCCATGATCGAATGGGTAATGCACATTTGTTTCTTGCTCTTCCAAGAAACTGCCCCTCCGACAAGCGTAAATATCCAACCTGTCGTAGATTTGTTATCCCCGACACTTGATATCCAGCGTCGGTATATCCTTCTAATACGGCAGGAAATCTACCATATTGTAATCCAAGATTCTTGGTTTTCAAAAGATAACCAAAAATTCTTCGATAGCCCTCCAATGCTCATTATTAGGGTTGCTAGTAAATCTACTCATTTTACTAACTGTAAATACTATATCAGGTCTTGTGTATTGCATTAAATACATAAGACATCCAATAGCACTTGCGTATTCTAATTGAGCGACGGCTCTTCCAGAATTCTTTTCTAGTTTAACACTTGGATCAAATGGGGTGTTCACTTCTTTGAACTTTAGGTGTTTGAACTTGTCTAGCACTTTTTCAACATAGTGCGACTACGTAAGTTCAAAACCCCTACTGTTTTGTATTACTTTGATCTCCAAAATAGTGTCAACTGTTCCAAGATCTTTTATCTTGAATGTGGAAGTTAGAAACCTCTTCGTTTATGTAATTCCACTCATCTCGTTGCTAATGATCAACATATCATCAACATAGAGACAAAGAAATATCACGATATTTCCATATACTTTAGTGTATAAACACTTATCACAAACATTGTGAACAAAGCCATTAGAAATTATGACTGGGTCAAATTTCTGATGCCACTGCTTTGGTGCTTTTTAATCCGTACAAGGATTTAACAAGTTTGTATACCTTTTGTTCATTTTTCGGGAGCACGAACCCTTCCGGTTGTTCCATGTAAATCTTCTCATCGAGATCTCCATTTAAGAATGCCGTTTTGACATCCATCTGATGAACATAAAGATGATGCAATGAAGCTAACGCAAACAATATTCTAATTGTAGTCGTTCTTGCTACTGGTGCATATGTGTCAAAATAATCAATTCCTTCTCTTTGTCGAAATTCTTTGGCTACTAGTCTAGCCTTATAGGTGTTTAAAATACCATCACTATGATATTTTCTCCTGAACACCCACTTACATCCAATAGGTCTAGACCCTTTGGGCAGATCGACAATTTCCCAAGTGTGGTTAGATATTATCGAATCTATCTCATCTTGGATAGCATCTTTCCAAAAAGATGAGTCCCGCGAAGCTATTGCTTCCTTAAAGGTTTTAGGATCATCTTCCACCTGAAGAATGATAGGAATTTTTCGAATAAATTTTTCTGTATTTCCTTCTACTAAGTAAAAGGAAATAAGTTGAGAATCTATTTCGTCAGGTCCTAGATCCTTAGCCTTTCGAACTCTCTTTGCTGATCCGAAGCTCGGGTTGTTTTCAACTAACCGTGAAGAGCTCTCCTCACGAGACTCTTCATTAGCAGGAATCTCAGGATCCTTATTTTTAGTAATAAGGTTCTCAAAAATTCTATATCTCTGGATTCGACAATATTGTTAGATTCTAAGTTTAAAAGTTTATATGCCTTACTATTGGCAGCATAACCTACAAAAGCACTTTTGATTCCATGAGGACCTAATTTGGTCCTTTTAGGATCCATATTTTTGTAATAAGCTATGCACCCCCACACTCTAAAATAACTGATATTAGGCTTACGGCCTTTCCATATCTCATATGGTGAAATACCAGTTTTCTTCAAAGGAATTCGGTTCATTATATGACATACAGTGAGTAAAGCTTCTTCCCACAAACTAAATGATAATTCAGAATGCATTAGCATTGTATTTATCATTTCTTGATATGTTCTATTTTTTCTTTCGGCTAGTCCGTTCTGTTGAGGTGTCCGTGGTGCAGAACATTCATGAATAATACCGTTTTCTTCACAGAAGGTATTAAATTCAAAAGAACAATATTCACCACCTCTATCACTTCTAAGTATTTTAATGTTTCTACCAAGTTCTTTTTCAACCTCTGATTTGTATATTTTAAAAGCATTAAAGGCTTCATCTTTATGCTTCAATAAATATACATATGTAAATCTAGAGCAATCATCAATGAATGTAATAAAGTATTTATTACCTCCTCGAGATAATGTGCCATTAAATTCACATAAATCAGAGTGAACTAAATCTAGTAGGTTGGTATTACGCTCTACACTGTGAAAAGGTTTTTTAATCATTTTGGATTTTGCACAAATTTCACACTTATCTAAGTCTTCAGAATTGCATGAAATTAATCCAGATTTAATTAACCTTTTCATAGTGCTAATACCTATATGCGCTAATCTACTATGCCATAAAGTAGATGACTCAATCATGTAAGCAGAAGTAGAAACTTTATTAATATTATTTTCAATGATACAAAGTTTTATCATACCCTCATCGGTATATCCCTTTCCAACAAACACACCATTACGGGTCAATATTAATTTGCCCGACTCAAAGACAGACTTTTCCTGGTTTACCCAACAAGACTCCACAGACGAGGTTCCTACTCATATCCGGGACGTGAAGTACGTTAGTCAGAGTTACTTTCTTCCCGGAAGTGAATTGGATTTCCACATTACCTGTTCCCACGACCGTTGAATGTCCTTCATTTCCCATCTGAACTTCTTGTCCATCATTGACTTCAGAATAGGTCTTGAATGCTGCTTTGTCGTATGAAATATGAACGGTAGCACAAGTATCGTACCACCATCCTGGAGCCTTTCCTTTGACCGTCATGAGTTTGCTCACCGTAGCAATTATGTCCTCTGTCTCAGTAAGATTTACCTTGCTGTTTTGGGTCTTTCGAACCCACATCTCTGGCATAATGTCCTGCTTTGCCACATACAAAACAGCCGGTCTTGGGTCCTTTGGCGTTGCCGGAGTTCTTGAAGTTTTGTTGGTCCTTCTTAGGACCGAGAAAGTTCTTCTTTCCTGCAGGCCTCTTGCCTTTCGCGCTCACCACGTTAGCTTTAGAAACTCCGTTGTTCTCGGATTTCTGTCTCTCCTTCGATTCCTCTTCGATTCGAAGGTGTTTTTGAATCTGTTCCAGTGAGAAATCCTCAGAGCTGTGAAGTAGTTTCTTCCGATAACTATTCCAAGATGCTGGTAATTTAGTGATTATAGCACCAACTTGGAATGGTTCCGGAAGTTCTATCTTCACTGCCCTGAGTTTATTGACTAGAACTTGTAGTTCGTGTACTTGGGCGAGTATAGGCTTTGTATCAATCATTTTGTAATCAAAATACTTTGATATAAGAAATTTCTTTGTACCTTCTTCTTCTACTCTGAATTTGAAATCCAGAGCCTTTCAGATGTCAATCGTCGAAGGATTTTCTGTATAGAGGTCGTACAGTCTGTCCGACAGGGTGTTCAGAATGTGACCAGGGCACAGCAGTTCGTCCTCTTTGTGCTTTTTGCGTTCTGCCTTGACTTCATCAGAATCTGTTGGTGTGGGTTCTGGAACAGGTGGAAGATATGGGTCGAGGACGTAGTAGATCTTCGGCGCCGTCAGGAGGAAGATCATTTTGTCCTGCCAGCGTGTGAAGTTCGTCCTGTTGAAGCGATCCAGTTTGACTAGATCCTGGTTCATGACCTTGATGCTCGAAATTGCAGCCTCGGACGCCATTATTTGTAACACTTTAAGATTGTTAGAAATTACTTGTACTTCACTTTGGAGTTCTGCGAAGTTGAAACTGTCGTCGAGGCTTGAATTATGCATTTAGCAGCACTTTCCTTAAAGTGTTTCGGGCACTCCGGTAACGTCTTGGAGTCAGCACGCCAGAACACCCAGGATAAGACAGCCTTCTGCCGGAGGTTCACTAGACGTTGTGAGACACCGGCGTAGGGAAGAACTCCTTTCTGGAAAACTTTGGAAGAGAGAGGAAAGAGTGAATGAATACTCAGATTCTGTGTGTTTTAGACTCAGAAATCTGTAGTATATATAGATGAATTCGTGTTGTTTCGTGAAGTCGCGACCCTTCCGAAACAACATTCATTCACCTGTTCGCAGGTTCATTCACCCTTTCGTTTGTCTGGGCCGCTGCAAAAATAGGAATTCTCGGGACGAGAATCGCCGCGAGGAGCCCGAGGCCCGAGGCCCGAGCCTACGCCCTCGATCGATGCCACGTTGCCTAAGTGCGTCTACAATGCGCCACTATCGCCTCTATGTCCGAGCCAGTGCAACCGGCAACACCGGCTACATTTTTATGAAGAGGATAAGATAACCAATGGTCATCCACTAGCAACCCTTTGGTTGTTGCACACTCCTCATGAGTGCACATACCTATTTAAGCACTCTCAAATCTTTCTTTTTTTTCGATGTGGGACTAAAGTCCCTTCTCTTCCTTTTCATCCTTTAAGAACAATAAATGGAATTAATTAATTCCAACACATACTTTGTATAGTGGTCGAGTCAACTAAACTCGGCCGCATTCTCGTCCACGCTCCGCTCCCCTGCTCTAGCCTCATGAACTGCTACCCCAATCCTTCCTTTGCTACACTTGGAAAATTTTTCTTCTTGAAGAGTCTCTTAAAAGTATCCCAAGTAGACTGGTGAACTGGAAAAGAGTAATTATGTGATTTGTGGAGTACATGGACAACACCTATAACGAACATAAATGAACTATAAATGACAACCGAGACTCAAATATAACCTAGAAAACACATTCACATCATTTTATAAATTTTCCTTCAAGGTCACTATGGATTTTATTAAATTTTTATTAATTTAATTGGCAATTTTTCACCTAAGAGGAGTCGGTTACTGTTAAAGACTGATAAGAATATAAGTAGACTAACTTGTGATCTAGGACCTAGAAACAACTTCATATGCATGGGAATGGCTAGAATAGCTTAGCATAGCATTTGAGAATTTTATAACATTTTTTGTAATTTTTAGAAATTTAATATTTAGTAAATATCCTAGAAATTAATTACTTAGTAACCTCTAAGAATTAATGTAATAAAATTCTAACAGAAATAGTCTCAAACTTGGTATATAGGGCGGCCTATAAAATTTTCTAGAAGTCGTTTAACAATTTGTTATAATTTATTTGAGTTAAAACCAATTAATAATTCTATAATTAAAGTAAATTAAATTTTTAATTAATTAAATTAAATAAAAATTTAGTGGGCCGGAACCACATAGGAATTGAACTTACAGACCCGCTGCATACCGGGCTCGTTGTGCAGCCGTGCAGCAAGGGGTTGGCCCACCTGTAAGCCATGCTTTCACCTGTCCATGCTGTACACGACTTCGATCCGCAAAACTGGGCTTGTTTGGTAAAATAGATTTGCATTTGGATTTGGATTTGGATTTGAAAATCCAAAATTCAAATCTAAATTCAAATCATGAATTTCCAAATCTAAATCCAAATCTAAATCCAAATCCAACCAAACATAGAATTTGGTAAATTATTAATTAGCTATTATAATTATAATTATAGTTATGATTAATAATTAAATTATTATTATAATTAATAAAATAATAAATAAATAAATTATTAATGAGCTATTATAATTATAATTGTAGTTATGATTAATAATTAAATTATTATTATAATTACGATAATAGTTATGATTATAAATATTAATTAAGATATAATGATGATTATAAACGATTAATAAACTACTAATTAAAATTGTAATAATATATTAATTATTAAATTATTAAAAATAATTATTAAATCTGATGATAATTTATGATAACTAACTATTAGTTATTTTTTATTAAAATAATAACTAATTTTTGTTATAATTTTTTAAATAATAATATAATGAGTAATTTTTAATTAACTATTATTTAATTTAATTAACTATTAGTTAATTTTTAATTAACTATAAATTAAATATTTTAAAATAGTAATTATAAATTAATATAATGATGATTAATAAATTATTAATTAAATTATTAATATATTTATTAATTATAAATTATAAAATATGGCTATAATTGTGATTAAAATATTATTAATTATAATAAGACTAATAAATTATTAATTATAATTATAATTGGATATTAATTAATAATTATAATTAAGATTACAGTTATGATTAATAAATTTATTATAATTATGAGTAATAAACTTATAATTATTAATTAAGATTATTATACATTATTAAATAATAAAATTATTAATTATAATTATTAACTTAGATTATAATTAAGATAACTAACTATTAGTTAATTTTTTATGAAAAACAATAATAATTTTTATTTATAATTTTTTTTAAAAAATAATAATAATGACTAATTTTTAATTAACTATTAGTTATTTTGAATAAACTATAAATTAAATATTTTAACGAAATTATTAAAATAACTAATTTTTTCTTCCCAAATCCAACCTCTTTCTTTCAAATCCAAAATTTGGATTTGGTCATACTTTCCATATCCAAATCCATCTCCAACCAAACATAGGATTCCATGGATTTGGCTCCAAATCCATAAATCCTAAAATTTAACTCCAAATATGGTTTACCAAACGGGCCCTAATTTATCTGTAAAGGAAAACCTTCTTCCCTTTTTCATTTCTTTTCTTATAAAACTTCTAGGGTTTTGTGCTGTTCGAGATTCCAACATTTAGGACGATTTGGAGAAGTCATACCTTCGCATACGAACTCCAATCAGGGAAATTTTCTCTAAAAACTTGTAAATTGTTTCTAGTTTTTGAATACTGATTTATGAGATTTTAGGAATTTGTAAGGTTTTTTTTCTCATGTTTTAGGAATCTAGATTTAAATTGTGATCTACAAAATTGTAGACTAGCCGTAAAATTTTCTTACTCTCTATAACTACTACTTGTTGATGTAAAAATTTGGTAAAAGGATTATGTGCTTTATATTTTTTAAAACCAAAATCTATTTTTCCTAGACAACATCTAAAATATTTGATTTAATCTCTACCAATTCATTAGCTTTAGTTCCTAAAATCCTTTTGGGATTCCGTCGATTTCAATGGCTCCGAAAAATAATAACTTTGTAAACTCAATCTCAAAATAAAAGTTTTGACCCTATTTTGGCCTCGTTTTGTGTGCGGATAATCTCGAACTCGAAAGTGTCAAACCTATGACTTTCTTACGCTGCTTTAGGAAACATATAACCTACCTAACAATTAGGGTTGTTTGAACTTGTATAGATAACTTAGGGTAAGTAGTCTATGAGGATAACTAGGCAATTCGAGAGAGAAGAAGGGGGGGGGGATAGAGTCTATGTCAACAATTTCGTAATAAACTTGAAGGGAGTGTACCACTAAAATAATATAGCAGTAAAGCCCAAATTTATAGAATGTAAATAGAGCTTAGAAAATCAAACGCAAATATCACAATGTATACTGGTTTCCCTCATGGGGAACTAATCCAGTCTCAAAAACCCTCGCTCGATGTTAGTCCACTATCAGTGAAAACACAAGTTTTGATCCGAAGGCTTATAACTTCGTATAGACACCTCATGCTTTGATCCGAAAGACACGACAACTTCAAGCTTTTGAAATAAAAGCTGACTTAGACTTTTCCAAGTTTGTACAACTCTTAGAAATAACTTCTAGTCGACTCGTACTCAACACTTTAGAGCAAAGGAAGTTGTTTTGAGTTATGGGGGAAGGACTATAGGTCAATAGAGAAGGGAATGAATGTAAATGAGTGATTTGAATTTGTGGAAACCTTCTCTATTTAGAGGGTTTCCTGAGACCGAGTATGGGAAGAGTTCGGTCATCATACGTTCAAAATTTGACCATTATAAGTCGAGTCATCAAGAAAGGAGGCTGACTGGGATTTCTATTTTGGGAACCCGATTTCGATCAGAGTTAAGACAAAACTCGGTTCGAGTTTGGTTTTCCCGATTCAAGAAAGTTTCTGGTTTGGTTTGTAGCCTATTTGGAGGAAGAATTTGAGTTTGGGTTCGAGTCATGAAATTTGTTAGGTTATTTTTGAGTGGACTTTAGTGCATCTAAATTTGCTAAAGTGCGATACGACTCACATAAGTTCTATACTCAATAAAGTAAAAAATATAAAATAAATATAAATATACAATGATGATAGCCATCTTCTTGTGATGTAGCAATCTTGTTTTCAAGTAAACTTTAAAGTGAAGTAGTCTTCCATTGTCTACATTGAAGTGTATCGAATCGTAATTTAGTTAATTATCAAAATCGGATCGACCATGACCTAATGGGCCTCTCCCCCATTTGATAATTAAAAAATTGCGACTGATACGCAGGACATCTGAAGTAGATGTAGCATGTTCGAAATTGATTGCTTTCCCGCAATGAATGAATCGTCTTTTATAACTTAGATATTTGACGCATCAGTGTTTCTCCCACGTTGTCTTTTATCGAAATTGAAAGCTCCCCCGAAATTGGTGAACCATAATAGACAAAAAAACATGAAGTATAACACACAATAACATATATCTCACTCCAGAAGAATTTAGATTCAACATTCTCAAGAATTAGGGGTTTTGGATTCAGATGGCATATATTTGGAAATATTACTAACTTATCTAAATTATGTATTGTAATGACTATTTTGGGTGAAGGCAAAATGACCCTTTGTTAAAGATGTGCAAATAGCCTAAGCGACACGGTATTTAAGAGTCTTCGGCCACTGCTAGCTTGGATCCGACATCTGCATCTACCTCGAGATAATGAATACTTTATCGAATAAAGATTAACTAAGTATTATTTCGCAAAATTTATAATTGAACTCAAATGCTCTGATTATTGATTTACAAAGTTTAAACTGCAACCGTACATACAAGATTATATATTTAATACAAATTTGTTTCTAGTTCAAAGAAACTGACCTCAGATAGAGTTCAGCTCGAACTCAGCCACAACTTGTTTTCCTTTCTGTCTAGAATTAGAAATCAT